>PVIW01005048.1:0-15444 GCA_004026585.1 Noctilio leporinus
GGGGTAGGGGGGAGGGAGAGGTAGAGGCAAAGAAGGGGAGCAGCTTAGACAAGAACCTAGTATAAAGGAACCATGGACATGGACAACAGGTGGGATTGACTTTGGGGGGAATGGGTGGGTGGGTGGGGGGACAGAGGGGAGCAAAAAGGGGATGGATGTAATACAACAACAATAAAATTAAAAAAAAAAAAAAAAAAAAAAGAAAGTATTGGTTCTGATAGTTTGGCCTGAAGATACTAACTTCAATATTTAGAACCATATCTAGTAACTTTTGGTGCCTTGTGAATTCCCTGATTGAGTTTTTAAAATCTGTTTTTGGTAGTCTCCCAATGGAATAAGAAGTTTATATCACCCACAGTGCCATCTTTGCATATAGTAAATGATCAATATTAATATGTTGATTGATGAGGCAGGCAGTAACAATAAAGGCAGGAAAGCATCAATTGATACTGTTAGTGTCAGCATACACTGTAATTATTTCCTGACCTTTTATTGACATCAGTTGACTTAAAATATGGACCAGGCAAAAGTAGGTTTTCAGTTGTGAGCACATGAAACACAGAGCTTATAATAAAGCTATTGCTTCATGTCTTTTTCCATATCATCACTATAAACCTACTTTTGCCCTCCCCTGTATATACTTACAGCATTATATGTCATTATACTTTATAATGATTTTGCAAATATAGTTGACATTTAAGGTACAGTACCATTAGGTACTTGTGTTGTGTGGTCTCTTTTTCTTCCCTAGACAAAGAATAGCAATAAGTTCTCATAAAGTAAGTAAGATCTCTACTGCCTTGGTATGGCAAAATTTGGTATTAATATGAATTAGTCATTTGTTTTTGAGTTGTATCCTCATAACTCTAGAATAAAGACATCGCTTTGTGATGTTAAAAGGGCTAAAAACTGTAAACTATTTGGAGTAGTTTCCTAATTTAGTTTAGAAAGTTAAGTGAAAACATTAACCCTTTTGTCCCTTTTTTTTTTCAGAACCTTTGTTTCATTCTGCCACAATTTTTGTACCAGTTCTTCTGCGGATTCTCACAACAGGTTTGTTTCCCTAGTTATTGTTATAATGTTATTTATATTTGCTATTAATAATTTACCTTTTTACAATATGTGTTGAACTGTAGATATTAGAGAGGTATGACCAAAGTAAAAAGTTTGTGGGGGTTTCTTTTGTTTGTCTTTTCGGTTCAATAGTTGATCATCTTGGCTTGCATTTTGATAATAGCAAAGGTTTGTGTTTTGCTTTAGCAGTATTCTTATTATTACTTTGTTTTGAAAGTTATTTAGTATACCTGGTTGAAATTGAGATAAGCTTTAACAGAATATTCAAATTTTTTCTTTGTATTATCGTATACAATGTTTCCCAATAATTCAGTTAATATTTCATCACATAAAATCTGATACCTTGACAGTTTCTCAGGTTGATCTTCTAGAACAAAATTGATCTTTTAGCTGGCCACAAAGTTGTGATTCCTGGATAAAAACCTTGGGTTATTTGGGCAACTCTGCATTTTTTTACCTCCTATTGTTTTATTTTGTTTTGTTTTTAATAAATCTTCACTCGAGGATATATTTATTGATTTTAGAGAGAAATATTGATCAGTTGCCTTTCATACACACCCCAACTGGGGTTTGAACCCATAACCTAGATATATGCCCTGACCAGAAATCGAACCCACAACCTTTTGGTACATGGGACAATGTTCTAACCACCTGAGCTACCCAGCCAGGGCTACCCTTTATTATTTTCCGAACATGTATTACGTAAAGAATATGCTGTATGTTAACTTGATATTTAAGTCATGGGATAAGTAAGCATGTTTCTCAGTTTGTTTCAACAACTGAAATGGATTTTAGATTGCTTCTAGCGCAAGTACAGCTAAATATAGGAGCTATAATGCTCAATGACTCAGACATTTTCGTAATCTGTGATATTACTAAGATGAGCTAACTGGTAACATCACTATAGGTGTTAACAGATTTGAGTTTCTAAATATCAAGGTATACTTAATTCTTCATGGTAGGAAGTGTTTTTTTTGTTTGTTTTTTGTTTTTGTTTTTTCTAATTTCTTGGTAGCATTTTTAAGTGAATGTATTCTTCTCAATGAAAGGTGACTGCTCTGTCTTGAACTTGCCCTTTACCATTTGGAATGTTTCTTACTTACATCATTTCCATGTCATCAGTCACATTGTACCAGTTAGCAGATTGCTTTACAAACTAATCATCTAGCTGTAGGAAGTGCCATCATCAGCCTTTTGTATTAAGGGTTTTTCTGAAGATTTTATTTATTTTTATTTTTAGAGAGAGGGGAAGGAAAGGAGAAAGAGGGGGAGAAACAACATGTGGTTGCCTCTCACACACCCCATCTCCAACTGGGGACCTCATCTACAACCCAGGCATGTGCCCTGACTGGAACCCAAACCAGCAACCCTTTGGTTCCCAGGCCAGTGCTCAATCCACTGAGCCACACCAGCCAGGGCTGCAATGAGTTTTATGAATTCTGATTAGTCTGCTTTTCTTGGACATTCAGATTACTATTTATCAAAATATTTCTAATCCCTTACTTAGATGAATGCAAATATTAAAAAAGATATTTCAAATTTTGTAGCAAAGGAAACAGCTTAATCTGGTTAAAACATAGTATTTATTTTTAAAGGAGTCTGTTGCTTTGTTATCCTTTTAATGTTTACCAAGCACAAATTGTATGAAGAAAGGAAGAAGGACTTAATAAAGCCATCCAAGATTCAGACCCTAGGCTATCTGGGGTCTGCTTAGGTTTCCATAGGAATTTATGTTTGGCTTCTTCAGTTGCTCAACTGGTATGTCATTCATTTAAGAAGCATTTCTTATGTGCTTACTATGTGCCAGGCTATGTGCTGGGGATACAACAATGATCCAAAGCCTCACCCCCATGGAGCTTGCAATATGGTACTAGGGGAAAGACACAAAACACTCATAAATGTATTGGTGGGTGCCGATAAATACTCTGAAATGGGAGAAGCAAAATAAATCAAAAAGTATGACTGGGGAAGAGGGTTGCTATTTTAGAGAAGCTGATCTGGCAACTTCTTTCTGATGAAGCGATATTTGGACACAGATATTAAGGAGATAAGGGAGCTACACAGATGTCTTAGAGGAAAAATTTATCAGATAAAAGGAAGGTCTCTGAGATGGTGTCCGGATTTACAATATCATTAGTTCTTAATTGGGCCTGGTACTTCTGCTGAATGCAGCAGCCTTTATTGTAGATGTCTTTGGAGTATTTACAGGTAGCCAGTCAGCCTTTTTCATCTCAGGTCCACATCAGGTGTTCTCTTCAACCCTGAACTTGGGGAGTGAACTGTGGAAATGTATGTGGCCAGGATTCTTATTCTTAAATATTTTTTAAAGATTTTATTCATTGTTTTTAGAGAGAAGAGCAGGGAGGGAGGAAGAAAGGGAGAGAAACATCAATGTATGGTTGCCTTTCACCTGCCTCCAGCTACATACCTGGCTGGAGACCTGGTTTGCAACCTGATTATGAGCCCTGACTGGGAATCGAACCAGCGACCCTTGGGTTTGCAGGCCGGTGCCTATCCACTGAACCAACAGCCAGGGCCAGATTCTTATTCTTGAAGGGTAAAAAAAAAAAAGTCTTAATTTAGCAAAGCTAGGATAGTACTGGTCTTTTTTCTTCATGAAAAGAAAACATTTGTAACACGTTTAACAAACAGTATTGTCAACTAAACTTCCTTTGTTTTGAGAACATTCTATCTTCTCTAACTATGCATCTAAGAATTACAATTCTCTTTCATGTAACCTCAAAGTACCATAGTGGAACAAAAGTAGATTGATGCTTCTTTTGTTTGAATGAAATTCAAGACTAAATTACATACCAATCAATCTGTGTTATTTTTTCAATTTTCTCATTAGTGAAAACAGGTAGTTTCCGATGAAAATACAGTGTTATATGCCAGCAGACTAGGCCTCTCTTTTGAGAATTAAAAGGAATGTAATACCTTTTTTGGAGTACTTTTTAATTCAGTAGGGTATTTTTGCTGAGTTTAAATCTGTATGTGGGAAGTATCTCCATGTTCTTTGTAAATCCATATTTTTAACTTCATTGAAAATTTTGCATGCACATTATCTTGCCTTGTCTCTGTTGAAGGCCAGAGTTGTCCCTTCCTCTGGACTCCATCAGCTCTTTGTACACTCACTGCTCTGTCTCCTCCTCTGCAGTTTGTGTGCCTTGCCAGACAGGGCCTGAATCTTCTCTGCCCCCAGAACTTGTCACTTAGTAAGCACTAAGTAAATACTTTTGAGGTTAACTAATGAAATAACTAAGGTTCTATTCAAGTTTTTCTCAACCTTTTTGAGGCAACTCCCATCATTATAATAAGTGTATCTGTAGTAGCCATTATGCTTGAAAATGCATAATTATGTTAATTTATATCACATTTAAATGTATTTTATTAATCAAAGGACATTTTTATGTGTGCAAATACAGGTGAATATGGGATATTTATTCAGGCCACAGGTAACAATTCTCTGACAACATCTAGCACTGTGTGGAAAAATAGCCAACTCAGTTAAGTATTTTCATCAAAATAAGGTTCAAAGAATACCTTGATTTTTTTTCCATAAAGGAAAATTTTAAATATCAGATCAGTTTTTTACAAATGTGTTATAGCTTCCAAACTCTACTCATTCATTCATTCAATATTGAATGCTTTTTTATATGCTGAGTTTAGTCCTAAGTGCTCAAGGTTGTCAAAGCCCTGCAGCCAAATACCACCAGAAACACACTTGCAATTGACCAAATTCAGTTTATTACTTGATGCAATGAAAAAGAATAAGTCCTGACTGGTGACACAGTGGATAAGGCCTGCAAACCCAAAGGTCGCTGGTTCGATTCCCAGCCAGGGCACATAACCAGGTTGCAAGCCAGGTCTCCAGCCAGGTCTGTAGCTGGAGGCAGGTGAAAGGCAACCATACATGGATGTTTCTCTCCCTTTCTTCCTCCCTCTCTTCCCCTCTCTCTGGAAATAATAAATAAAATTAAAGAAAGAAAAAGAATATACACAACAAGCAAGACTGGGGCCTCTCAGGAAGAGAGTGTTAGAAAAGTCTTAAAATATTTGGATCGAGTTAAGTAATTTGGAGTGGAATTTAAGAAATAGGGCCTTGCTCTAGATGAGGTGCTATTAGTAAACAGGGGTAATTTTATGACTAGGTATTTCAGTAAATCTTTTCCAGGAGGAGTGAAAACTAAGAGGCTAATGCTGTCACTGGTGAAGAAGCAATAATCACTCATATGAGCTAGAATGGGAATGTTGTCCATTATTTATGATTTGGACAATACTCATATTCTTGAGTCAGATGTGATTGTGGAATGGTCTTATTTTTGGCTTGATTCATCACAGTCACAGAATGTCCTTGTTTGATGTTGCAGTTCTGTGCAATTTTGCCTGTTTGACAGAACACTCATGCCCAGACGTGAGTGCTAGGCCAGCTCCATAATGTCGGGGGCTGCTCTGCTCTTTCTCAAGCTACATCTGTCAAAAAATAAGTAAAAATCCCTGTCCTCGTAGAGCTTAAATCCTAGTGTGAGGAAATAGTAAACTAATAAACTTATAATGGAAGTTAGAAGGTGATCAATACTACAGAAAAAAAACCAAATTAAAAAAAATAATAACAGGAAAAAGCACGAAAACGTGTCTGCAAGAGAGGGAGTGGCAAGTTAAATCAAGGATGGTCTCCTTGAGATTCCTTCAGATCTCCACCTGAGATTTGAAGGAAATGAGAAAGTGCTGTCTAAAGGAAAAATGCTCCAGGTCGGGCAGCAGCCAGTTCAAAGGAGATCTTAAGTCAGGGATGTGCCTGGTGTGTATGTTAGATGTACCGCGAGGAAGCCACTGCTGCTGGAGTAGGAAAGGTTAGAAATGAGAGCAGATAGGTAGGAGAAGCCAGATCAAGAGGGGCCTTATAGCAACTCCAGTTTTTTTTTTTGTTTGTTTGTTTTGTTTTTGTTTTTTACATTCAGAGCTTGGAAAAAAGTTGTGACCTGATTTGACTTATTTTTTAATAGATCTAGTCAGGACTTAGAATAGACTTTAGGTCAAAGGGAGAAGCAGGGAAACTAGGAGGCTTGTGGGGTGGTAACCATGAAGGTCCTCAGAAGTGATCTGGTTCTGATTATATTTGAAGGAAGAGCCAATAAACACTTCTTAACTGATTGAATGTGAGGTGTGAAAAAGAATCATCAAAGATGAATCCAAGATTTTGGTTCTTAATGATCAGAAAGATTTAGTCACCCTTTCCTAAGATGGGGAAGACTTCAAGATGAGCAGGTTTGAGGTAAGGACAGGTCAGGTGTCCAGTTCTGAACATAAATTTGAAATATTCTACACACCCAAAGGAGATATCAAGCGGGTAATTGAATATATGGGGACAGGTCTGAGCTGGAGAGAGATACTTGGAAATTCACAGTGAATGGCTTATACTAAAATCACAGGACTGAATGACTTCTGGAACACTCCAACAGAAGGCTCAGGGAGAATAGGAGACTGAGAAGAAATGGCTAGTGAGCTAGGAAGAAAATCACTCATTTCAAAATATTTCTTGAGCACCTAAGTTGTACCAGGCACCAAGGTAGATACTAGGGTCACAGACATTGTGGGGCCACTCACTGCAGTAGGAAACATAGGAGAAAGCAGATTCAAGGGGAAAGTTAATGAATTTGGTTTCAGACATTTTGAGTTGCAGGTGCCTATGAAACAGCCAGCAGACAGTTGGAAAATTTGGTTTGGATCCTAGGAAATTGAGGACCAGAAAATGTTGGAAGTTGTGCCATATATATATCTATTTAGCTTTGGTTTTGCAAATATATTTATTTAATTCCTAGTAAATGACCACATTCATTATCATAAATAATTCTGGAAAAGGTGGTATTTAAAATCATATAAAAGATTAAACAAAAACTATGACACAGGATAGTCACTGCCTGTATTTAATTTCCCTGAGGAGTTCCTAGCTTATCCTTAACTGGTCTTTACTAGCTGAAAAGTCTTTTAAAAAGTTATTAATACCTGTTAGAAATAGAGCTAATAGCACATAAACATTCTGAATAAGATCCTATTAAAAAGGGAGGGTATATTTATATGATGCATCACACTATATTAGTTTCTTTTCTATAGTTACCAGTTAGAGTGACCTCATTTACAAAACTTCCTTTGCAAAGAAGAAAATGTTAAAAAATATGAAAAAGCCCTGACTGGTGATTCAGTGGACAGGCGCTTGCCTGGGAACCCAAAGGTCACTGGTTCGATTCCCAGCCAGGGCACATAACCAGGTTGCAAGCCAGATCTCCAGCCAGGTCTGTAGCTGGAGGCAGGTGAAAGGCAACCATACATTGATGTTTCTCTCCCTTTCTTCCCCTTTCCCTGCTCTTCTCTCTAAAAATAATGAACAAAATCTTATTAAAAATATGAATAATAAAATGGCAATAAGTATATATCTGTCAACAATTACTTTATGCTTTTTAAAAATTCTCACCTGAAAATATGTTTATTGATTTTAGAGAGAGGAACGAGGGGAGAGAGAAAAAATCGATGTGAGAAATATCAATTAGTTGCCTTTCATACATGCCCCAACCAGGGATTAAACCTTCAACCTAGGTGTACACCCTGACCAGGAATTGAACCCATAGCGTTTTGGTGTAAGGGATGATGCTCCAACCAACTGAGCCACTTGACCACAGCATCAATAGTTACCTTAAACCCATATGATTAAGTGTTCCAATCAAGACATAGGGCGGCTGAATAGATAAGAAAATATACCCTGTCTGGTAGCACAGTGGATAAGGTGCTGGCCTGCAAACCCAAAGTTTGCTGGTTCGATTCCCCAGCTAGGGCACATAACCGGGTTGCAAGCCAGGTCTCCAGTCAGGTCCATGGCTGGAGGCAGGTGAAAGGCAACCATACACTGATGTTTCTCTCCCTCTCTGCCTTTCTCCCTTCCTCTCTCTCTGGAAATAATAAATAAAATATTAAAAAAAGAAAAGAAAAAGGTTGACCTTTAAAAAAAATAATAAGCCCTGGCTTGTGTGGCTCAGTGGATTGAGCTCTGGCCTGTGAACCAAAACATTGCTCGTTCAATTCTTGGTCAGGTTACATGCCTGGATTGCAAGACATGTTCCCACTTGGGGGCATGTGAAAGGCAACCAAGCAACCAATCAATATTCCTCTCCTCTTTATTAATATTGTAGTAAGTGTATGTATGATATCAGACAGGTACTAGATTTATTGGGGTGATCTTTTTGTAAATTATATAAATGTTTAACCTTTGGGTTGTACACCTGAAATAATACTATCAACTGTAACTTTAAAAAGAATACTTAAAAAAAAAAAAAACTTTAAGCCCTGGGTGGTGGCACAGTGGATTAGACGCCGGCCTGTGAACCCAAAGGTCTCTGGTTCGATTCCCAGCTAGGGTAACATCACCAGGTTGCAAGCCAGGTCTCCAGCCAGATCCCCAACTGGAGGCAAGTGAAAGGCAACCATACATTGATGTTTCTCTCCTTCTTCCTCTCTCCCTTCCCCTCTCTCTGAAATAAATAAATACATGTGGTTGATCAAAACATTTTTTAAAAAAACATTAAATTTCCTTTATTACAAAAAGTGAAAAAACTTGTTTTAACTTGATTGTTTTCAAACATAAATATCTTGAAATGATCATTACAGTACATTTCTTTCTCCTTTGTTGTTGTTTCAGCCACTCTATGATGCTGCTTATCTCACAATGTATAATATCTGCTTCACATCCTTGCCCATCCTGGCCTATAGTCTATTGGAACAGCACATCAACATTGACGCACTAACCTCAGATCCCCGATTGTATATGTAAGTTAAACATTACAGTTAAAACCCCCTCAGACTTAGAGTTGTGGATTTCACTTTGTATGAAGGTGGGAAGGACACACTGCTCACCTGTTTTGATTGCATGTTTCTGTTCCATTCAACAGGAAAATGATCTCATATTTGCTAAGTATAGGTCCTTTGCTTGACTATGTGTGAACCTTTTAGTTCAAAATCATTAATTCTTAAACCTTGAACCTATATTGTCATACAGTTCCAGAGACTTAGAGGAAGACACAGTATTTTAACTACCAAGAAAAGCCTCACACAAAGACCTTTGTTAGTTTAGAATATTGATTCCTACCTATGATGGATTGAACTGATGATACTATGTTAGGTTTCTCTTGCGAATGGCCCCTGAAGCGTAGCCTCTCTCTCTGGTCTCCCCATTCTAAAACTTGTGTTCACAATAATTCATCAAGCCATTATATTCATTTTGTGTCTGTTGGAAATGAATGTATTTCCGTGTGGATGGGTAGACTTGGCACTGGCCCCAGTTGCTTAACCTGGGCTTTAATTGGAATTTTATAAGCAAAGCCTAAAGATAAAGATGTTTATTTACAGCAGATTATAAACATTGCTAAATAGTAGACGGCAAGTACAGAAGATAGACCCTGGGTTGTTGGCATGTATGAAGTGAACGTATACAAATTAAGGGATTTCTTTCTTTAACCAGTATGACTCATAAAATTCATATTGAGTAATTGTTAGACTTAACTAGGTATATAAAATATATCATCACCATTTTAAAGGAAATTTTCAAACATGCACAGAAGTAGCAAAAACACTATTAATATAATGAAAGTCCCTGTCCTCACCACTCAACTTCACCAGTGAAAAATTTAGAGCCAGTTCTCTTTCACAGAGCCAGTGCTCTATCACAGACTTATTTTGAAGTAAATATCAAATACTGTATAAAATAGTTATTTCAGTATGTATCTCTTAAAGATAAGGACTTAAAAAATAACAGTACCTATCATATCTTAAAATTTTACAAGTCTGTAATCCCAAATATTCAGTCAATGTTCAAATGTTCAAATGTCTGCAACTGACTCATTTCTTTGAATAGCTTGCTTGTTTGAATCAAGATACAAGGTCTGTGTATTACAATTGTTTAACATGCTTCTTGAGTTTCTTTCAATCTGTAGGTTACCTGGTAGTTTTTGTTGACAGATCGTTTATCTTGTTGAGGTTCCCCTGATCTAGAGTTCGCTGATTGCATTGATGGCATTAACATGTACTTCCTCCCCCTGTATTTGTTGCAAAGGTACTAGTTAGATCTAGAGGGGAACCATGGAGTCGAAATCTTACAAAGCTTCATCTCCAATACTCATTTTTTTAAAAGATGTTATTTTTGGCCCTGGCTGGTGGCTCAGTGGAAAGGCACTGGCCTGCGACCTCCAGGCCACTGGTTTGATTCCCATGTGAGGGCACATGACCAGGTTGCAAGCCAAGTCTCCAGCCAGGTCTGTAGCTGGAAGCAGGTGAAAGGCAACCATACATTGATGTCTCTCTCCCCCTCTCTCTAAAAATAGTATATAAAATCTTTAAAAAGAGAAAGATTTTATTTATTTTTAGAGAGAAGGGAAATGATGGAGAAAAAGAGGAAGAGAAACATATGAGAGAAATATCAATAGGTTTTCTCTTCCACACCCCGAAATGGGGACCCAGCCTGCAATCCTGAGACGTGCCCTAACCAGGAACCAAACCAGTGACTCTTCGATTCACAGGCTGGAGCCCAATCCACTGAACCACACCAGCCAGGGCTCCTATACCCCCATTTTAAAATGAGGTACCAGAAGCCAGAAATAACTTGCCAAAGGACACAGGTATAACTAGGTTTGGAATAACCAAACCAAGGTCAGCATTCAGTCCTCCTGATGACCAGCCTTGTGTTCTTACCAGCAGGCTGGTGGTTTTCAAAACACTTGAGCCAACAGTGTGATCTGTCTTCAGACAACTGAAGTGAAGGCCAGTGGTGCTATTGCTCTGGTTGAAGTGGGGTTGGGTGGCAGTGATCAGAATCCACCCCCCCTATTCAGTCCCAACAAGAGCTCAAGCTAATTGCCCTTGTTCCAGTACTGGCTCTGCCACTCACTAACTATGACCTTCTGCAGGTTACTTGACTGAGATGTGCCTCAATTTCATCTTCAGTAAAATCTGGGTAACAATACCACCTAATCCACAATTGTTTTACAAGTATTAAACAAATCTCTATGCATAAAAGAACTTAAACAACAGTGCCTGGCACATAGTAAATTTTCAGTGGATGGTAGCTATTCATCTTATTCTATCTATCACCCTCCTCTGCTTAACTTCAGGGCAGTATTGAGCACTTCTGTACACACATTAAGAATGTGGAAAGCCTAAAGAAAACTGTTGAGTACAAATTATTGTAAGGGTTTTTGTGAAGTTTTATTTACTGAACAGCAAGTATAGGTCATGAACCATTAAACAACTTTGCATAGAGGATATACTTGCCGCATCTGATGCAGAAGTGAAAGTGGTGATGTAACCCAGCCCAAAACTCAGCTTCCTGTCTTGCCTGTTCTGATGAGACACTGCTCTGGACCTGTCGCTGTAGGTTGCTCCATTACTCCAAGTATTCTTTTGTAAATGTGAAAGCCTCAGTCTCCCTATGGGGCTCTCTCTGCAGTTGTGTAGTGTATTTTAGATTTCACCTTCAGGGACTTACTGACTTAGGCCTTCCCCTTACCTGTTGACATGAAGCAAGGACAACATAATTAGATAGTGTCATATTTTTTGGAAAAATGTTAAAAGTAAACTAGTTCTTTCATAGAGAGAAGAGGCATGGTTTGTTTCTTCCACAGCTTTAAAAGGCAAATGAAAGATCCTAGTACCCCAGCTGCCTCCCACCCTGTGGAGGTACTCAGGCCTGTGCTACTTGCTGGTCAACTGCTTCTCAGATCTCAATTCTCTTATGTCCGCCTGCATGTTGGCTACCATATTCTGCTTCCGGCAACTTGGCCATTTATCTGGGTGCAGTTGGAAAGCCTCACCTATAACCCAACATACCATGATGCTCCTGTCCATGTCCCCACAGCACAGAATGGAGCTCTCAGAGAAGGTGTGGAAACAGGAACCACTTTCTGCCTCAGCCCAAGACAGTGACTCTCAAATGCCTCATTGGCTGGCAGTTGCTGGGTGATTCCTTCAAGGATCTTTAGGGAGGTGGCTCCCAGTTGCCTTGGGAATCCGACTTAGTGGCTGTGGGGAGACGTTGTGTCTGGGAAGCAGCTACCTCTTTTCTGCTCCAATTTTTCTAAGGCAAACAGCAGTGCATTGCTTTATGCATGGCTTGAATTTTGGATACCTGCATTTACCTGGAAATCTTACTACCACCTTTCCCAGGAAATCCCACAGTACTCTCAGTACCAGCCGAGTGAGGATCAATTGCACTTACATTACAAGGGGCTTCTTATTCGGTACAGCCCAGTGACGTACCTGGTAGTATTGAGGACTGGTGTGCTGTGTTTGATGCATTAGATACCTTTTAATAAATGGTAAAGAGTAATTTGAAATAGAGTAATGGAGTCCAATAAAAATCTGTACACAAACCCATCTTTCTGTAGCTTTGTTCCATTGAAATTGGTAGCCTCATTTACTATTCTGACTTGTACTGATAAAATTGTGTTATTTTTGACAGATTTAAAACTTTTGATTTATCTGCCTTCCATTCAGCAAAGCATGACTGTACAGCTTCAAACATGTTACTCAACTCAGTTGAGAAATACGAAGGGCATCCCAAGACCAAGCAAGGTTAAATTCCCAGGAAGAAATCTTGATTAAAAGAAATATTTTAACAACTGTACTTGGAGAGCAGAGGTGGCCTGGTTGAGAGCATACAATCTTAAGTAAATCTAGGATTGTATACTAGCTCTGCCCCTCACTAAATGAGTGAACTCTGGTGTGCTGTTACACTGGTGATTCCCAAATGGTAGCATCACCTGGGGAGCTTTAAAAATGTGCCAATGCCCAGGTTAGTCTCATGCCAGTTAAATACAAATGACTTTGGGAGCTCCATTGGTGTTTTCAAAGATCCTCAGGTGGTTCCAATGTGTATGAAATTTGGAAAGCATTCTGACATACCTTTTTGAGGCTCCTTACTATTTATAGATAGGATTGATTGAAAACCACCTATCTCATGTGGTTTTGATGTGGATAAGAATGGCCTATATAAATAAAAACTCAACCCAATTTTCTGTCATATGATAAGCCAATAAATGGGAGCTCATTGTTAGTGATGTTATTGTTGTCAGGTGGCCAAAATTTTAACTTAGAAGTGGTTGGACAGTTTACTCCAGTATCTCAATCAGAAGGCAATTACATGAAAATAAACCCGTATGTAGCTCAGTCTGTCTTTTTACCAAAAGCCTTTCAGTTCCTCTGGGGTAGTAGCTCCTTTCATTATAACAGTGCACTTCATGTGCACTTCTGGAATTTCACCGTATGTTTAAATAAACAGACTACAGAGATTCATTAACCTGTATTTTTCCCCGTTTCTCAATAGGAAAATTTCTGGCAATGCAATGCTACAGTTGGGCCCCTTCTTATATTGGACCTTCCTGGCTGCATTTGAAGGGACAGTATTCTTCTTTGGGGTTTATTATCTTTTTCAAACTTCATCCCTAGAAGAAAATGCAAAGGTAAATAAATGTCATTACTCTTTTGGTATTATAAGCATGGTTTACGGAAAATCTTTTTTCCATAGGCACTGGATTGATCATACATGTATTCTCACTGTAATCATTTTGCAAAATTTTTAAAGGTATTGTATTTAGTTCTCACAACTTCTTTAGAACAATTAAAGTGTTGGAAGTACACAATTGCTTCCTAGGTGCATGCTAACGAGAGGTTACAGGCAAAGCTTCTGGAAGCTTAAGTTAACTTGGCTGTGATTTTTATTGGATGAATAGAGTTTTGGGAACTTCAGACTTTAGACTACTGCACTTCGATGTGTACAAAGCTTTTAATGTTTAAAAGTTCTTATTCATCATGGCCTTCCATGGTTGGAGTTCACAGGAATAACTGCCATATCTTTAGAATTTTCTTCCACATGGTAGCGTAGTATTTTCTAAAAAGACTACACTGGCCCTCCCAGTGCCTTCTCAGTAAGCAGCTACATAGGTTAGCACCTATATATGGATGATTTTGCCCTGGCTGTGTTGTAGGAGAGGAATTGCTAATGGGGTGAGGTAATTCTTCAGCCACAAGGTGGAAAATCAAACCCACCACCCTGTTTTCTGTTTCTTGGCTTCCTCATTTATGGTCTTTCATTTTTATATTGACAATATGGAACAAAGTTAAGGTTCAAAAAGAATTTACTGAGTACAACATCTCTGCTAGAACCTAGATAGTCAATATCTCTCAGGAAATACAGATCTCATGCTTTATAGTAGGTACATGTAGCACTTGCTAAGAAGTATGCCCTACTTAATATCTCTGCATGTCTTTGGGTAAGTCACATCAGCTTTGCAAGTCACCTTTGCCCATCAGTAAAAAAGAAGAGAAGAAGAAGGGTAGGTTTTACAATTTCTCAAGTTTTTAGCTTTATGACTCATTCTGTGACCTCCACTTTTGTTTGATGTTTATTTGGCCCATATATTACATAGAGATGACTCTTTTTAAAACGTTTGCTGCAAAGTAGGTGTATACTTTCCTACGGTCCCATTGACAAGGTTCATTTGCTCAGTAAATTCTTAACGTGGTGCCTGGGGAGCCTTAATACGGCCTGTGTCCAATTCATCACCCATGTTCAGTTCACAATGTCCAGATTAATTGGATTTCATTGTATATGTCACCATCCTAAACGTTTCCTAAATGTACAGTAAATTGTCAGAACGGCTCTTACCAGCACGTAAACATAATGCCCATGTATGATTTGATCAAGTTCTTCTTTTGCTTCTATTAAGCTTAATTTCTTGTTTTTAATTTTGAAAACCTTTTACATTTCATTTTTTGTTTTAACGTTATGCATTCAGATCTTCACAGCATTTGGTAAGCATATGTGCCATTCATTGCCATAGTTTGGATTTATTCATGGTATCTGCTTTGCTTTGACATGCACATGCTGACAGCTGTAATATTTACAGCCAGAAGACTCTGTTTTAAAAATGTGAGTCCATTTGTCTGCAAATTAGTTCTTATTTCAGAGCTTTGGTTTTATATTACAGGAAAAGCCCATTTCAATCTCTTCAGCGACATGAGTCATGGCAATGACTTGTTTTGATGAACATTACTGTTAGTGGAATAGAGTTGTTTTTTTTTTTCCTGATTTTATTATACCAGTGTTTTCCCTGTTTAATGCTGCATAGAGTAATGTAAATAAATGCTACCAACCACAAATGTGCTGTATCTGACCAAGAAAGTCTAACATCACAATAAAATCCAATATTTTGACCTGATCGTTTGACCTGATATTCCCCAAGTCATACAAACTATTTTTGCAGTTATACACAAGATTAATCTTGGATTTTTTTTAGCAGGCTTCTGTGTTCTTGTTACATGTAATCATTT
>PVIW01005048.1:15544-53474 GCA_004026585.1 Noctilio leporinus
TTTTTTTTTTTTTTTTTTTTTTTTTTTTTTTTTTGTCTTTTAAGCTTTATTTTAATTGTGGGTTGTCATCCAAGTCTGAATGCTTGCTAAATAAAATATGTATGATATTGGAGATTTAGGCATTTGTATACTATTTGTGAGTCATTTTTTATTGTAAATTGTCTATCCTCATTATGTTTAATTTTTTAATTCATACATTATACTTATGTTGGAAATCTGTTCCTTCTTTGGAGCTATTTTCAAGATGTTATAAATGGGATGTAATTAGATCGTGAGTGTGTGTGTGTGTGTGTGTGTGTGTATGTTACCATATTAAATACTTGAATATTTCTTAAAGTTATATGTTTGTTTAAGAACACCAGGCCTTAAGTGAATTTGGGTACTTAAGATAGTTGAGCAAAATATAAATGCAAGAGAACTTGATATGATGAAATTTTATATAATCATCACTGAAATTTACCTATATTAGTGATCAAATGATTAAAAATACATAGCAGGTTCCATACAAGAAAGGTAGTTTTGGCAAAATCATTTGACAGTCATGTACATAATGGCTCTGAAGCCTTCCTGAATGCTACCCTGAGGCTCATGGGTTGGGGCTTTGTTATAATTGAAAGCATAACCATATTCTTTTGATTGTTCCAGTAATAAACACCTCACATGGGATCTAAGAATGAGTTCCCTTAAATGAATTCCAATATGCCCAGTAGTCAGAACTAGAATTCAGAAGTATAATTAACAGTGGATTTCCAGTCAATCCCCCTCTAAAATTTTTTTTTAAGATTTTATTTCATTATTTTTAGAAAGAGGGGAAGGGAGAGAGGCAGAGAGGGATAGAGACATCAGTGTATGGTTGCATTTCACCTGCCTCCAGCCACAGACCTGACTGGAGACCTGGTTTGCAACCTGGTTATGTGCCCTGGCTGGGGAATCGAACCTGCAACCTTTGGGTTCACAGGCCGGGCACCTTATCCACTGTGTTACTAGCCAGGGCCCCCTCTAAAATTTTATTCCTGGTTAATTTCTTATACCATAAAGAACTAGCATACATTTGCAGCTACTACTTCAGTAATATATATATTTTTAATATTTGCGTATTCTTAGAGCAGAGAAGCTTTTTAAAAATTTTTTTTTAAGATTTTATTTATCATTATTAGAGAGAGGGGAAAGAGAGAGAAGCAGAGAGAGAGAGAGACATCCATGTATGGTTGCCTTTCACCTGCCTCCAGCTACGGACCTGGCTGGAGACCTAGCTTGCAACCTGGTTATGTGCCCTCGCTGGGAATCTAACCAGTGACCTGTGAGTTTGCAGGCTGGCACCTTATCCACTGTGCCACCAGCCAGGGCCCAGTAGTATTTTAGGACTACCAAAAATGTTACAATTCATCTCAGTTTAGCTACTTATTACCGGAGTATATATAACCTTGAGTTTCTCAGTATGTCCATTTCCTCTTATGTAAGATGGAGATTAAAGTAGCACCTACCTCTTTTAATTTTTTTGTGTGTGTGAGAAGTCAATTAATGATACATCTAAAGCATGTCTAATGGAGTTCTGGTGTATAGAGTGTGCTCAGCACAATAAATGCTAGTTGCTGTTATTAGTATTATTTTTACAGGAACTTGATTTGAAATGGAAGCCTCCCCACCCCTTTTTCCCCTAGCCCTGTGTATGGCCTCACGGCCTCCAAGTACCTTTCATAGTTAAAGTTGGCCTTACTGCAAAAGACATCCACTCCCTCTTCTTTGGATGGATATTATTGTGACATTTTCCCTAGCAGCCCAGAGGGTAAGAATTCAGAACTGAGCTATGTTAACAATGTTATCAGCATCCTGTTTACGAGTGAGAAACTGTAAGGGAGAGCTGAGGAACATGGTGTCAAAGCAAGTACCAAAACTGAGATACCATCTCCCCTTTAGTAATTAAATGTCCTGAATATTCATGTGGCCCAGAAACCATAAGCAATGGAGGCAGGCCATACTTGATTTTTAGATTGCATTTGAAAATTTGGGTTCTGCAATCTATAAATGCGATCAACCTTGGCAGGAACACAAAGGGATTAAAATCAAAGACAACTGAAAATGTTAACTTCATTGATCGATAAGAGGTTTGCAATTGAAAGGCACACTACATGGTGGGGGGCTGGCTGTGTGGAAGGGGAGAGCAGAGGGGGAAAAATGGGATGAAGGTAATACAACAACAAAATTAAATTTTAAAAAATGTATACACCTAAAGTTTTTTAAAAAGGCACACTGTATATTTAGACCCTTAATGCAGGTATATAGAGATAGTTTCCTCTGTATTTAGTTACTCCCATCTGAGCTATCAATACTCTTTTTCTAGTGTTTACCCTTCCTAGCTATCCCTTCCCTCTTCTACTGCGTTTCAGTATACCTGCCTCCATGAGCTAGGGCTTCTCCTTTTGCCATCATCTCCCTGGCTGCCACTGCCTGAGGACTTGAGGCTCCAGACTCCTAGATGTTACCTTTACCTCATCCTTTGCCCATCCTTTACTAGTAAGACATCTGTAGCCCCATTCCTACTAGCTACTTGCTTGACCACATCTCCGTACCTGTATTCTAGAATTGAGAGGACTTTGGGCAGAGTTCAGCTCTTTCATACCCTAGCTTTTTTGGAAAATCTGGGCTCTGTCCTCATTTTAGTTCCATTCTCTTCTGGAAGCCTGGCCCAAGCTAGGTCCACCTGTAGGTATTGTACTGTATATAAGTTAGTAGATTCCATAAGTGTATTATTATTGCCTGGTGCAATTCGTACCCATCATGAAATTTCTTGTGTTGTATCTTTTCAGCTTGCCTTGGATACTCATTTCTGGACGTGGATAAATCACTTTGTGATTTGGGGTTCTTTAGCCTTTTATGTATTTTTCTCATTCTTCTGGGGAGGAATTATTTGGTAAGCAGCTGTATATGTGTGAGTAATATGTAAATAACAAAACAGGTATATGTGTGTGTGTGTGTATATATATATTATACGTAAGCATTAATAATTTTAAAGTTTGATTATGTAAGATGACAAATACTCAATTTTAATGGACTGGAAGTTAATTCTAGCCAATAACACTGCTAATTTCAGTGTTATTTTAATCTTTCAACTTGAAAGTGTGTAAACATCTCTCTATGAAGTGAAGCTGTAATTTCTAGCATGACCTCCCATATGAGTTCCAGTGGAAATACTCATCCTGTGAAGTTTCTACACAATATAGTGGCTAATAAATACATTAACTACTTGGGCCTTATTCTCTCTTTATGGTATATAGCTGTCATTCATATCACTATGGAGGTGCTCAAGATATAGAATATACACTACTGAATACTCAGAGAGTTACATATTAAAATCACTATCATAGTTTTGGAAGGTAAAGGCAAAATCTACAGCTTGGTCTTAAAATTTATTCAGTTCATTTTGGTTTAATAAATATGTATTCAGGATTTATTTTGTGTAAGGTACTCTATAGGATATAAAATCATATATTGTACCCTAGCCTTAAGGACATTAGAATCCATTGAAGGGCTGATTGGGACAGTTATAAAGAATGAAAATAATTTTAGTTTTCAGGCTCCTTTACCCACAACACAGAAGTTAGGGACAGAAACATTGCCCTATTCCCTGCACAGTCAAAAATCCACATACAATATTTTGACTCACAAATAAACTTAACTACAGCCATTCCTTGTTACCTGCTGGGAATTTATTTCAGGACCCTTGCAGATAGCAAAAGTTGTGGATGTTCAACTCCCTTTTATAAAATGGTATAAAACAGTGCAGTCGGCCCTCTACATTCATGGACTTACAACCATGGATCAAAAATAATGCTTTTCATATGCATTTGGTTGAACCCGTGTACGTGAAACTGTGGCTATGTAGGGTCAGCTGTATATTTACTCATGTTGTTCAAGGACCACCTGTACTTTTTTTTAATACTACAGTTGTTTTCCTTAATTACTGGCTTCCCCTGGTAAAGATGCGAGCAGCAGAGAGCATGGCTAGAGTAAACCATTAAGATTCTAGGAGTCCATATTTTCACTGATTTGAGCAAAATCACGCATACAGAAAACCCCTAGCTGGTGTGGCTCAGTGGATTGAGCGCAGGCCTGCAAACCCAAGTGTCGCTGATTCGATTTCCAGTCAGGGCACATACCCAGGTTGTATGCCAGGTTTCTAGCCAGGTCCATAGCTGGAGGTAGGTGAAAGGCAACCATACATTGATGCTTCTCTCCCTTTCTTCCTCCCTCCTTGCCCTTCTCTCTGGAAATAATGAATACAATCTTTTTTAAAATGCCATGTTATCACAGAGATGTGAGGACCATGTTTATGTCCCTTGAGACTTAATTGGAAGAAATTCATTGTGTTTTGAAAAGCTTTTTAAAAATAAAATTTTAAAAAACATTTTAAAAATAAAAGCCTTAATAAATAAAAATAATGAAAAAGTTAATTGCCTTAGGAAGTACTGCTCCAAAAACTGTAATTACAGCACACATTTGGCACCTGTGTAGGTAATTGTTGAAGTAGTGAAGCTGAAGGAAGTCTCTATTTTCTTTAATGAAAAGAAATGAATAAAATGAATTGGAAGATAATAATTTCAATAAAATGAAAACGAAAGAATAAAAGTTTATTAACCAAATGTTATAATTCTTTAAGTGGTTAAGATATCATCATACCTGTTTCACTTCATTAGAGATGCTTATTAAAAATGAAATATTAATCTTAATTATGTTGCCTGTAGTGTTTTCCTTAAGTGGAACTGAATTGAGTTACTGCAATGTATATACAATTGCACTATAAAGCAGCCAGCAAAGTGCTGAATGCTGGTTGCAGCTAATACCTCTGGACATGGTCAGCCCTAAGGCATTGTAACACACTCCTTTTTGGGAGTAGTCAGCAAGAAGGATGATTTCTGAGCCCCAAACCAATCCTGTAATATCTTGTTTTTACAACTCCCCTACAAAGCTCTGTAGCTGCCATCAAGGGGAGAGGATGGGGTGGGGGGAAAGAGAGAGAGAGAGAGATCAGAGTGTTGAGGGTACTATGCAGAGAAATCCCCAGTGGCTAGCTGTCGCCTGTCTGCTGAACAATTAGGGCTCAGTTAACTAACTACGTAGAAAATTAGGGTGCTTTTCAGAACGAGGTTGCAGGTAGAGCTCTGAAGTTTTCTTTCTGTGTGGTAGGCCCCCTAGTAAGCCTGTTTAATCCGAACCTCTTAAGTTTCTCCAGCTCACTGTTCTCACTTTTTTGAAAATTCTCACCTGAAGATATATTTACTGATTTTAGGGAGAGGGGAGGAGACACCAATGTGAGTAACTTGTCTTTTAAATTTGGAATATAGAATACACATCTCTCATGTTAATATAACAGCCAAGGAAATAAATTATTTAGCATAAAAATTAAACATAATTTCTTTTTGCATATCTTTAAAGCCCTAGCATTTTCTAATGTAAATGAATATTTTTAGATGGCAACTTTAAAGTTGATTGCTCGGTTGTTTTAAAGCCAGGAGCATTGGCCCTGGCTGGTGTGATGCAGTTGGTTGGAGTGTTGTCCCATACACCAAATGATTGTGGGTTCCAGTCCCCACCAGAGTGCATATGGGAGGCAACTAATCGATATTTATCTTATATCTGTATTTTCTCTCTCCCTTGTTCTCAAAATCAATAAACATTTTTGAAGCTTAAAAATAAGAACTTCAAGTGCATTTTATTATCATTTCTTTTCAAACATTTGCTAAATGAAATCTGTTTACTACTTTTGAAATGTTCTAGAGAAAACTTTTTATTGATGTAAATAAGGAAATTTCCTTTTAAATACAAATTACAGTTTTAGTTACATTTCTGTTTTATGTTACATAAACTGATTTGTTTTTCCATTTATGTATTTTCTTCCCACTTTAGGCCTTTTCTCAAACAACAGAGAATGTATTTTGTATTTGCTCAGATGCTGTCTTCTGTATCCACATGGTTGGCCATTATTCTTCTAATATTTATCAGCCTTTTCCCTGAGATTCTCCTGATAGTATTAAAGAACGTAAGAAGAAGAAGTGCCAGGGTAAGAACTAAGTTTATATTACAACCTAATTTTTGGAAGGAGCTTCAGTATCTGCCGTGAACTAATGAAAGCCTTATTTAGAGAATTGCTTTAGTTACAGCATGTTAAACCCCTCCTTACAGGTTCATCACTTAATTTCCTCTTCTGCATAAAAAGTATAGTAAAAACTTCGTTATCCAATACAGGTGGTAAGTAGATTCCTTAATAGTGTTCTATGTGACCTTTAGCAATCCATATGGAGTATCACATATGCTCCATATGGAATTTTAAATGGAAAAGTGATGTATTTCTTTAGCCTAGAGTTTTCACACCAGGAATTTCCACACCAACATTTCAGCTTCAACCTTAGAAATTTCCCTGTGGGTTGTTTGCAGATTTTTTTTTTAGTTGATAATCCCAATTTACCTCTTTCAAAACCATTCCCCTTCCTTTAATTATAGTGCTGCTTAATCTCTGAGTTGCTTCTAGCCCTGTCTGTCCAGCAGTATAATTGAACCAAACAAAATTCCTGCGATGTGGTTTCTACATCCTTACCCTCCTGAACACACTTGTAAAAAGTCAAGATGGTTTTATAAGTGTGTTTTTATTGTTGCTGCTTAAGTTGTAAATTTATTGTGAGAATGAGAAGTTATTACCCTCTTCAGCCTAATTGCTTGGCCCTGCATTGTCTAATTTTTTAAAATACTTCTATAAAAGCCTTTAAAGTGAAAGGGGTGGACTAGCCTGGAAAACACAAAACTTCTGGCAAATTTTGACCAACACATTAATTAAATACGTCATGCCAGCCAACACTAGCTCACTTTACCAAACAAAACTGTGTTACTATTTTGTTGATACCAGGTAGATCTTGTAGCTCATCAAAGGCAAGAATTTTAGGAAATAGTCTAAGCTGTATCTACCTGACCTATTTGATCACATTTGTGAACCACTTTAGCTACAATACTGATTTGTTTGATTTTTCTTTTTTTGCCTATTGAATTGATAGAATCCAGTGGTTGTCATCATGCAGACATAGGGAACTAAAATAATTCTAGTGGGACCATCTTCAGTGATTAGATATATAAGAGATGAATCATTGATACAAGTCAGTATTGGCCCCAATCAAAAGCAATAGACTATCAGTGGCATAAGCCACACTGATTCTTAATATACGAGGCCAGTCAGTGTACAGTTAAATGGTCAGAACTGGCCTTAATTCCCTGCTTCTGCATGCCTTATGAGTAGAGCAGGACACAGTAATGTTAACCTAGCTAAGACTGCCTTAGTCTTGAATCTTTCTGGCAGACTCCCACTCCCTGTAGCCTGGTGTTTAGTCTGAGAATGGCAAAGTGACATTTACTTGTCTGATTATATTTTAATATGAGTTGAACAGAGGTATAAACAGATTGCTATAATAGGTTCCTCACAGAATGGCTCAAGTAGCAATTTGCATAAAGCCAAATAAAAAATGGTTTGGTACCTTGTTATAATAAAGAATTTATCTTGGAAGGATCTCTGAGGTGTTCTTCCATTCTCCTTATTGGACAGTACACTTTGGGGTGCTCCTAAATGTTTTTCTTATTTGGGGTAATAGAGCTCATACCAAATAATGACTCACACCCAGCTTCATGCTTGAAAGATAATACAAAAATCTCAGAAATCAAAACCTTCAAACATATCTTACCCTCTTTCTTAGGCCCTTTCTTTAAAAAGAATAGACACTTAGGTGATAAGAGCTACAAACAGACATGAAAAAAAAATAGGTACTGGCTGCCGGTGACTTTAATATAAATTAAATGGTTGCTAAATGTATGCTATAACAGTCACAGATAAAGACTGAAACATTCCTAATTTCTGTTAAAAGCATGCAGTTCTGGGACTGCAGCCCTTTTTACATAGCAGGCATAGAATGTTACCAGGGGTACCAGCATGAGATTTGTTTGCCATGGGTTATGTATGTTACAGGGAGAATTCTAGTGCCTGTGCTGTAGCTTGGCATGCTGATGTGCTAGAACAATGAGAATTTCCATAATCACCTTCATGCATTCAACCATTCATTCATGTATTCCTACCCTCATTGAAAAAATGAACATGTTGAACCACCTAGTGATGAACATCTCTCTTTATAACCAATGTCTGAAAGGCAACATGGTTTTTCAGACTATGTGATTTTGAGAGTTGCAGATGAGACAGAATGTTGTGGGCACTCAGCGGTGCTGCCACTTTCTTTTTCTGTTTCTTTTGCCATTTTTTCCCCTTGTGAGAAAATGCAAGAGCAAAGTAGTGAATCTGAATGCATAAAGGCCAACTAAAACATCACAGCCATGGGTATTCTGATAAGCCACATGTTTACACAAGGCCCTATCTGGCTACATCAGAGAGGCAGAGGCCACTTCTAAGATAAAGGAGAAAGCTATCTTAATGGTCAACAGTCTGACATCCTGGGTGACTTCCTGCTTTGTTCAGTATCCCTTGCTAAGGCATCAGCCTTGTTTTAAAGAGAGGCAAACGATTCTTTTCCACTAGTTTAGCCTCTTACCTCACAGGTTCCCTAATGGGATAAAGGATGTGTACCTACCTAGAAGACCCCCTGGCCACCAACCAGTATGCAGGTTGGATTCTTTGCATGCACTGCCAGAAATGCCTTTGGCAAGTAGGCTTCCAGTGCTGTCCTCACAGGGGTCTTGGCTGCCTCTTTGAGAAGGGAATTTAGCAGTGGGTATTGAAAATGCTTCTGAGAAATAGCCTTTGAGAAAGAAACTAAGCAATTTACATGTAACAATTACGGAAGCAGCCTTCTGGTGACTCTATTCAATTCATCCCACATTTTCCCTGAGGGTCCACTCTAGGTTAGCTACTTACTTATTGCTAATTCAAGGATGCTAATTCAGGGACAAATCTGATGGGTCCCCAGCTCAAAAGGAGTCTCATTAAAATTACAAAGGGGATTTATATGATACAAATCAGAACATCTACAAAGTGTCCAATAAAGAAAGAAGAAGCCAAAAAAAAAAAAAATAGTAGACTAAATGATAGGGCTTGTTTTAAGACAACTGAGGTATATCAGTGTCTGAATCACTATCTCCTAAAGCGACCAGTAGGAAGGCTTGTATTGATGGCCTCTACCACAGCCAAGTTGTGTCATGACAGTAACATTATAAAGAATTCTTCCATCTTCAAAAAGGTGAAGGGATTTAGAAGTACAAATTGGTAGCTACAGAAAAGTCATGGGTGTAAAGTACAGCATAGGAGCGTAGTCAGTAATATTGTAATAACTGTGCATGGTGCCAGGTGGGTACTAGATTGATTAGGATGATCACTTTATAAGTTATATAAATACCTAATCATTGGGTCATATAGCTGAAACTAATCTAATACTGTACAGCAACTAATTGAAAATGTTTTTTAGCCCTGGCTGGTAGCACAGTGGATAAGGCGCTGGCCTGCGAACCCAAAGGTCACAGGTTCAATTCCCCAGCCAGGGCACATAACCAGGTTGCAAACCAGGTCTCCAGTCAGGTCTGTGGCTGGAGGCAGGTGAAACGCAACCATACATTGATGTCTCTCTCCCTCTCTGCCTCTCTCCCTTCCCCTCTCTCTAAAAATAATGAAATAAAATCTTTTTAAAAAATTTATAGTAAAAAAAAAAAGAAAGAAAATGTTTTTAAATTTGATTTTAAAAAGGAGGAAAAGGAATTCTGCTATCTTCAGAAATAGGTTCCCTCAGTCATTTAACTCAACAGTGTAGTTAAGCTATATGTTTCTCAGCTATATTTTCAGCAGTGTGCTTTAAGTATTTTTAAAATTTATAAACATGTTTATTGATTTTAGAGAGTGAGGAAGTAGGGGGAGGGAAAGAGGAACATCAGTATGAGAAAGGAACATCAGCTGGCTGCCTCCTGTACATGCCCCAACCAGCAATCAAACCCTCAACCTAGGTATGTGCCCTGACTGGGAATTGAACCCCCAACATTTTGGTATGTGGGATGAAGCTCCAACCATCTGAGCCACACCTGCCAGGGTACAGTATGCTTAATTTGGGGGCTAAGGTTCCATCATTAAGGATCACATAGGGCTTTTCTGTAGTTTTTAAATGGACAAAGCTGCACTGCCATACTACTGACAGTATATGATGAAATTTCAAAGGAAATTTAAAGTTTGGGAATTTTGATATTTCAAAAGTTGTGTTTTCTTTTGCGCACAATTGTTGGACTCTCTCTCAATCAGTGGAATATATCTAGATTTTCTGGCCAATTAGTAAATACCATTTCCCGTTACCAGTGAAGGAATTTTCCACGTATCTTTATGAAAAATTTTATATACACCACCACAATAAAAAGGGAGGCTTGACTTTGCCTGTTAGAGGTAGGGACATTCTAAACCAATGGGAAGGGACCCAGCAATATAGTGATGCCCTGTATGGGATGTCCGAACAAATGAGAAGAAACACTCCATTATGTAGGGAGCTCTTTCAGGGTTGAAGACAAGAAAAGGAAGAATGTCAGCTATCTGCGCAAAATTCCCAGAGAAAGCACTTTGAAAATTTTGGGAAAAACTATCTACCCTTCTAATAATAATAGTGACCATCATGATTACGATTGAAATGCTGTCACCTAAAACCATTGGTTCTGAAAATAATAGTCCAGTGAACTGGATTAGAGAAAAACAAGGTTGAAGTCTAACATTGTGGCTGTTGAGATGGACCTTTATACATTGACCTCTTTGACGTACAGCTAACTGAGCTGGTGTCAAAACTCTCTAGATGACTGCAAAGGAATGTGGAAATTTCATGTTGTTTCAGCTCATTATCTCCCTTTGCCACCTCTATCAATTTTTTATTGCTTTAGATACTCTGTCCATGCACCCATCTGCTTTCTATCCTTTCATACTTCCTTTTTTCCTTTATAAAGCAGCATAATCCACAAACCCCTAAAATTTATGCTTCATAAAAATAATTTTATCTCCAACAGTTGGATACAAGGTTTTGAGTGCACCAAAATGTGCTTGTCCTTACAGTCTGAAATAGATAAGCTTGTATAGTAAACACAGGGGTGGGGAACTTGACATCATGTTAACCTTATAAGGTATGTGCCCACAAAATAGAAGACAAAGCAATTGTCAAAAAAGTTTTATAAACTAAGTATTTCTCGAGCTTTATTCATCCGTAATATGCTTGTTAACAGACATACCCCCAGCTTTCTTATTTTTTCTGTTTTGTTTTGATTTTTCAATAAAGGCAACATTTATTTTGCTTTTATTATTTGCCTTTTTTATTGTTGTTTTTTTTATAGTTGTCCCTATTTTTTCCCCATTGCTCTCCACTGTCCTGCCTGCCCCACCCCCACTCCCACAGTCAATCCCCACCCTGTTGTCCATTTCTTCCCAACTTTCTTTAAGGTAAAATATGAATAGGAAAAAATGTAGCAATGTTAAAAAATGAATAAATCGGAGTATTTGCCTTTAAAAGTTAGCTTATTGGACTCTGCTGGATATATATATTACTTTAACTGGTTTCCTTTTTTAAGCCTATTTTCATTAGTCACTAAGTAGATAATACAGGTATTATCTAAGTAGACTAATTAGCAGCACTGTTAAACTTATTCCCAAAGTTGACCAGCTTCTCTTTTGCTTGGGCAATGCCAAAACTGGGTCTGTAAATTAGTTTATAACTTTAGACACAGAATAAGAAGGAAACACATAACCTTTTTGGTTCTTTGATTAAACTTGATTAGTATTTAGGGGTTTTTAAGGTTTTGTTTATTTACTTTTAGAAAGAGGGTAAGGAGGGAGAAATAAGAGGGAGAGAAACACCCATGTGCGAAAGGAACATTGATTGGTTGCCTCTCGCATGTCCCCCCAATTAGGGACCTGATCCACAACCTAGGCATGTGCCCTGACTGGGCATCAAACCAGCATCCTTTCAGTCTGCAGGCCAGTGCTCAACCCACTGAGCCACACCAGTCAGGGCTCAGTGTTTACTTTTTTCTGAGTGTTTTAACAGAAAAATGTATAGCTCCTTAGCCTACCCTTTTGAAGAGATCTCTTTTAAGAAAAAGGAGGAAACCCATCACATTATGTTAGAATAAAGGTAGTCAAGCATTGACTCAGAGGTAAATGGGACTAAAGTGTGGTTTCACCAAATGTTTTCCCATTGTGTTAGTTTTGATTAGGTATTTTAACCTGCAGCTGCCCAGGAGCAGCCAGTCCCTTCATACTGTATTTGTGCAGTTGGATAAGGGGGATGGTTACTTCAAGGTAGACCGATGATGGACCCTGGACATAGCTGTCTGACCAATGGATTTTGAACAATGTATTAGTAACTTAGTAAATTAAATATTAGAGATAAGGTTGTTTCAAAGAGAAGCATAGTTTTAAATTATTCAAGGTAGTCAATTTTCCCATTAACAAACAGTTCTAAATTGATATACAGCGAATTAGTAGTTTGCACATATAATAGACTGTTCCTAATTCTAACTTCTACTTTTACTTGAGAAAGTAACGTCTTCAAAACTAACATGTCATTTTGACTTCAAATTCTCAAGGTTTCTTTTTTTAATGTCTTACATTTCAGAGAATATTTACTTTATTTTTGTTTTGGTTTCTGCATTTCTCTTTTCTCTACTGCAATTTTCCACCTTTTGTGCACTTGTGAACAAGGTAACGAAACGCCTCCCTTCCTCAGGAACATCTACTATCTTCATGCTTTCTCAAACTTCCAGCAATCACAGTTTCTCTTGGAGTGAATAAGGTGATTTCCTTTCTTAATGTACCAACTTGCTTGCATTCTCATCTGCTTGACCCCATTTTCTGATTATGAAAAAGTTACTTCTCATGACTCATTTTGATACCTTCCATGGATACTTAAGAGTATTTTGTCATTTTTCTTTAATCATGTGTTCATCTTCTCAAATAGTCACACTGGAGAGGAAATTGTTTTCAAAAACTTGGACAGTAAGTCTCTGGTCCCATTGATTTCCTAGTAGTAGAAGCCATCCATGGCGGTTTAGAGCTAATTTGTTCACCAAAACAGGACGGTTTGGCACAAATTTCTCTCTATCTGGTGCACTGATGGCACTGCCACAACTCTCAGAGGTGTTCAACAAAAGGATGACATGGTTTACTAATCAGACCATATTGACTCATCTACCACATAACCTACTGGTGTCATTCCAAAAACCCAAGTTTGGCATACACTACTACTGTCTGTGTACTTCTGCCATGAAGACAATTCAAGTTGGAGACTTCTTGAGTCTTTAAATGTATTCATTTAAATGTTATGCATTTGCTAGAGTGTGATCATTTGTTCTTTTAGCCAGAAGAGTAGTCTATAGAAAATGATTTTTTTCTTCTACATTTTTATCACCAGGTAGGTTAACCAGTCTTCAAATCCTTTAAGTATCTTTACCTCACTATTACAGAGAAATCTGAGCTGTAAAAAGGCATCTGACTCATTATCCGCCAGACCTTCAGTCAGACCACTTCTTTTACGAACATTCTCAGACGAATCTAATATGTTGTAACAGGTACCTAGTGTTAAGCGGGCTGGCTTTAAAGAAAAAGATTAACAGCATTATAAAGCAAAAATGAAAATACCACTCTCTAAATTTTTTCTGCTGTTGGTGTGGTGAACTTTATCCTATTCTTTGCCAAAATATAAAGATGCATTACTTGGAATATGGGGAAATAATGTATTTTAAATTTGCTAACCCCCAAATAAAATTTTCAGCATTTTTCAGAGCTGAAAGGTGATACGATGTATTTAATTTGTAAGGGGCAAGTAGTCGCAGCAGTACCATCATGTGAAAATGCTCGTCAATACTGATTAAGAAGTATAATTTAGATTTTTAATATCATTTGGAAAATTGAAAATAAATATTCCAAAACTGCATCTGTATAATACCAAGTCAGTTTAGCACTGCATGTTTTGGGGGGAATTATGTGAAAAAAATTCAGTGTGTTTGTGTTTCCATGTGCTGTGTCTGTGTGTTTGCAGGTTTAAACTTAACGTCCTTGTAAATGTCTGATCCCCAAATGTATGTTAATGAGCCAATCTAATCACTTTTAATGTCAAGTTTTATTCAACCTAAATGTTTCAACTTTCAGGGGTAAAAATCTTTCCTAGCCATTCAGGGGGGTACTAGCCTAATTTTCTATACTGCTTCATAATTAATTTTTCCAAAAACGAGGCAATTTTATTTACCAACAAAAACATTTGGGAGGAATTAATAGGCTATGGGAGAAATCCTTGAACAGAGAATGAGTCCTCCATGTGTATTCTGTTTCCCACTGCAGGGGCCTCTGTTACCCCAGACCATCGTAGGTCTGTTATCCATTAATGGGAATTTAGAGTGATCTTGTCAGCTTGGAAACAACTCTATACAGCTTAGGGCAGGGCTGTCTTTCATGCACACATGAAAATGAGTGATTATCATGAAAGAAATTGCAGATCACTTCATTTTTAAGATAATGATTGTGAGTCACCTCATAGGCCCACTGTTTCACTGGCTGTCAACTTTGCCACACTCCAGCAAAGAGTAAATATTGAACTAATGGATTAATTGCATTGGTTCTTCTGTCTCCTACAGTTCATCACAATCTGCATCTGCTGTGTTTTTTTGGAAGCAGACTGATTTTGCCTCTGTCAACATCTCCCCCACCCCCATTTTGAGCAACTCACCTGCTTATATTTTCCTGCAGTGATAAATCTGCTTCCCAAGTAGCCCTTCAAGTCTTTGACTCTTTTGTCCCAGATAGCCTTGCCCTAAGCTGCATGGTGCATTTTAGCTATATTGTTTCCAGTTAATTTTGTATCCCCCTGGATTGCTTTCTTTAGCTTGGTGTGTGATTTGTGGGACTGGACTGGGTGGCAGACGGTGCTACTGCTTTTGGCCTCTCCAGGGCCTTAACCCATACAGGGCATAATAGAGAGCTAGGGAGGTTGTGCTTTTTTTCAAACAATTGTTTTATCTTAGTGTACAGATTTCTTCCAGGACTAGATATTCACACAGCATTAGTTCTCCAAGTAAAATATTTGGCAATTAGTCTAGCCCCACTGAGTTTGTCACTTGTTTGATAAGGTAAACTGTGTGACAATGGCAATCTTATTTTCTTTAGTCACACCTCTTTAAAGCCTACTACCCAGGTTTAAAAAGTTAAACTTTAGAGTAGAGAATAAAAGTTAGGCTCCCTCTCTTGATATAGGACTTCTGCTTTTCAACATACCTAATTCACTCAGGGGTCCCATGGTGTATCATACCCCATCCCAATTATACATAGCATTTGATAATATTTAGAGGATAGAAAATAATCTACAAATTTTTAAGGGGAATTTCTGTATTTTCTTACAAGGTGATGCGTAAGAAATCCAGAAGAGCCTATTGACCCTTAGATACATGACCTACCAACAAGAAAATTTAACTTCAATATTACAGGGAGGAGACATGTTTCTTTCAATAAAGAAAGTATTTCTTTCAAAATACTTTGACAATATTTTAAAACAATATAGCTTCAGACATTCTCTGTCAACTTTACACAGCCAGAAAACTTAGCGATCAATTCATTCATTCAGCGTGTCCTTAGCACCTGGCATGTGCCAGACGCTGTGCTCCATGATAGAGATAGAAAGAAATAACATCTCCCTGTTTTCAAGGAGCTCACAGGCCAGAGGAAGGGATCTTGGCGAGGTAAACCTCTGTTGTGGAGGAGAGCCCTGGAGCAATCCAAAAGCAAAAAAGCAAGTCTGCCTCTTACTCCACTGACAGATGATGAAATTATCAACAACTGGTGATTGTGTCACTCTTTTTCCCTGCATGTGAATAAAACTTGGCACTTTGTTAAGACAGTTGATTTAGTCTTGTAACAGAATTGCTTGATTTATTTTTGAAAATGCTATACAGATGGTTTTACTTTTTTGTTGTTAAAATAAACCTGTTAACTCTGTGTATTTTAAATTTTTCAGAATCAGAATCTTGAACTGCCTATGTTATTGTCCTACAAGCATATTGACAGTGGTTACAGCTAAAAAAGAAAGCATGAAGAAACAACTACAAAAAGTTATCATCTCAGGATACTCTATATGCAACAAACTAAACCACTCTCTTATGTCTAGAGCTCAGAATAAATGTCCATTAAAATGCCAAATGACTATCATAAGCATTTACAGTTATTGTAAGTAGCCGTTATGGCCAAAGCTCTAAGTTGCAAATTATATGAAAGTTGAAAGTAAGAATATTTAGAATTTCTGGCTTTAAATAGCATAATATAACTTACCAAATGGGTGCTCTTTTAACCCATGAAATTTGTGAATGGATTGTAATACAATAGTATAAAATAGAAGTCATGCAATGGGAATGAATAGATTTTGCTAATATTTCTTTCTTTGCCTGGCGGAAGAAATCAGCTGTTTGGATCATATTTCTTGTTCCTGCTAAATGGTAATCTTAAGTTATTTTTTCAACATATGAAAGGAATACTTGAAAATACAAGAATACTAAATGATATCAATGCCTCAGAAACAATAATTCATCCTAAGTTTGTCTGGATAGAATATCCTTGCCAAAAAAATACCTTGAACACTTTTGTGGAAATAACGTTTGTCCTGGATGCTTTTGTGAGAATCCAAAAAATGTATTTTATTTTTGTTTTTCCAAATAAACCCCACCTAGTGTTAGTTGCACTGGGATGAGGTAAGGTGAGCAAATCCATAGTTACATAAAAGTAAAGGTCATTCTGAATATCAGTCTTTCATAACTCTTTGAAGGGAGAAGAAAGAATAGCTTCTTTCAAACTTAATGGTTTTTATTTGAAAAAGGCTACATTTGTGCATATATTCCGCACTTTTTCTTTTGCCAATTTGGGAGGGAAGGATCCATCCCAAGATGGTGTGTTTCAGCCTGCAGAGCCATAACTCCAGAGATAAATGTTGTCTCTCTTAGCAAGGGTGGCTGGGTAATGGTCTAACTCTAAGCCATGAGATTCACCTTGGCCAAGTCCTTGACTTAATGGACTAGAAGGAGGTTTTAGCCTCTTAATAAGTTCACTTCAAATAAAACTAAAAGCGAATGTCATTACATGTTTAAATTAAACATACTTTTTTTTCCTATCAATGACATTTGACTACTAGATTGAAATGGCCTTTTAAAAAGTGTTTTCATACAAGTTTCCATTTTGGTTGTCTTTCTGGCATGCCTATACTTCTATTAGTGTTTATATGGTACCTTTTTGGAAAAGTATTGATTTCCGTCTGTACCAGTGTGTTTATGTAGTCCATATGGCACATTCGATTCTTTCATATATAGTTTGTGTTCATGTTCAGGTGTGATTTTGCTTAAATTCTAGAAGGATATAATTTCACTTACCAGAACCATTTCATCATTACTGATCCATTATCATTATTGTACTTGTTCTCATCTATCAGTATTATCTTTGAGTATTTTGTTTGGTGTTGTTCCTACCTTCCCACCTAAGTGCGCTGTGTTCTGGGAGCTTGTATTTGAGGCAGTGCACTGAAAACAAAGTCTATATATTTGCCTATTCCAAAGAACTGAAAAGACAGACCCAAGAAAGCTTTTGATGTTTCGTCGTTGTTGTTTTTATAGTTGTTGCTGTATTGTCATTGTTTTATGTAAGAACTATAGGGACTGTGAACACAAATGAGAGAGCCACAACCGATAAAGTTTGTTTAATGCAGAGCCATTGGAGATTTGACATAATCGGAACATCCATCGTGGTGGAAATATAACTGGTATCATTTAAAACTCCTGATAGCCAGCAAGAAAGAGGAGTAACAGGGATATCATGTCTTAACCGCACATGACACTGCACTTCAGATTCACAATGGCAAGATGTGTAAAATGGTTTGGATCCTTGAGGGGACCTAACTCTCCTTTTAGAGAAACATTTTATTAATGAGCTAAAGAATGTCTAGTGTGGGGTTAACAAATGGAACAACTTCAAGTAAGCTGTCCAGTATACCCAGCACTATGGTCTAACCACCTTATTTTGTGACAGAGAAGGAGAAACTGTAGGATTGTACTACATCATTTGAATTAACTTTGAACTATCAAAAATGTCCTTATAATTTCACAGCTGTTGTCCATTGTTTGGGGATGTTACCTACTAAACTGAAAAGATAAATTCCATACCTACTACATTTACACCAGCAACAGTATGAATGGAAGCGTAAATTTGCAAAATTCATAATTTAGTAATTATTAAATTTTTTAAATAAATGCAGTATATAAATGTGCAGATTTTATGCGTGTTGACAGAATCATTTTTCAGCTTGCAAAATGGAACTGCAATATGACATTTTTCACTTAAGCAATTTTTTACATCTCCGTTGCTTTCTATAATGAATGTGAATGCCATCTTTTATGAATGCAACTTGCCTTTTTCATTACAGGAATTTTGTTTGATGTAATCAATAAACTTTGGTACGATATGATCGGTATTTTAGCCTCTTTTTTGAAGAAGTCTCAGTTTGACATAAAAACAACATGGAAGCAGTTTGGTGATGGGACGTGAGTTTCTAATTTCCTCTTTGCCTGTACAAATCACAAAAGGGTGACCATTTCTACATGCATTCTACTGACATTTTAGGGAAGTATCTAATTTGTGGAAGATGTGATATTGGCAGGAGTATTGAATAAGACTGTATCTTGTTACTACATAGATAAAAATCTAGCCACATCAGCAAATACATATTGAAAGTCCACTGTGTGCTTGGCAGTATACTTGCTACTGTCCACACATTGAAGTGGTATGATATATGGTCTCTGTCTCTATCCCATTGAAATCATTTGATTCTTAAGTAGTGAAAAATTCAGGGATTTTATAATAGCTTGAAACTTGGTCCAAAACGTACATGTACATCGCTCTCTCCCACTTTTCCTGTCTCACTTCTCTCCCCTCCTCCCTTCTTGGACATGCTCAGCCTGCATCCAAGGCCCTGTGAAAGAAAGTCACTCTCAAAAAACCCTGCTCTCCTTCACTGCTAAGAAACTAAAATTTGTCCACTGTAGCTGGATGCATTACATTTTTACCCTCGTTTCTTTTTTTAAATTTATTGTTGCATGACAGTTGTTTCATTTTTCCCCCTATTGCTCTCCCATTTTGCACCCCTTTGGTAAGTGGGAAATGGGCTTTATTTGAAGGTGAGGACAGAGTTAAAGTTTCAGCTTTGCCACTTTGTGACATTTCCCTCTCAATCCTCTTTTTTTGTTGTTGTTTGTTTGTTTGTTTGTTTTTGGTCCCCTGGTGTCTTGGGAGTGAGGGGTGGTCCAATGAGGTAAAGGATGCCCTGTAAAATGTCACTTGCTATCCAGATGAAAGCCTTGTGTTTGTATTTCGAGTTCTTGTTTTGACTGTTTAAAGGAAGAGTTGTCATTTACCAAATGTTTATAGATGTGTCTTAGATCCTGTCTACCTTCTTAGAATGAGTCTATTGAGGCTCCCTTCCCTTCCCCCAACCAACCTTGCAGAGAGCTGCCTCAATGCTGAATCTGCCTAGGATTGGCCAATAAAGTAAGTATTGTGAGGGTCTTGAGTGATTTGGCCCCTTCAACAAGAAGCACATGCAAAGGTTAGGGGCTGAGGTTATCACTATGGTTATTCAGTGAATGTGTCCATGGCTGAAGTGCTGGGTGCATACTAATGAAGCTTGAGGGGCTGAGTTCTGAAAATAGTTGTCAGAAAAGCAGGGAGGGGCTGTGGCTGGTGGCTCCATGGATAAGGCACCAGCCTGCGAACTCAAAGGTCACTGGTTCGATTCCCAGCCAGGGCACCTGACCAGGTTGCAAGCCAGGTCTCCAGCCAGGTCCCCAGCTGGAGGCAGGTGAAAGGCAACCATAGGTTGATATTTCTTTCCCTCTCTGCCTCTCTCCCTTTCCCTCTCTCTGCAAATAATAAATTAAATCTTTTAAAAAGAAAAGAAAGCGGGGGGGGGAGGGCAGGCTTAATTATTCCACGACATTTTAAAAAATTAACACATTTTCCCCAGGAACTGATGGGGAAAGGAAATGTGAGCTCAGTTCCTAGTACGTGGACCTGTTATGCTGAAGACTACTGCTGTATGGATCAAGCACATCCTTGTGTCATGGGGATAGGAGGTAGTTCTTGGTGCAGGCCTGTGGCTGACAAAGACAGTGCACCTTTTGGTGGGCCAGAATTCCTGCCAATGGCAGGTCTTTAGCCCTGGCTCTTTGGGTGGGACAGGGTGAAGGATGGTCATTTCTAAAATGCCTGCTGCTGCTTTGGTCTCTTCATCAATTTGCAAGGAACTTTCCTACTAGTAAAGTGACAAAATCCCAACTCATATTAGCTAACATACACCTAAACACTATTGTAATGACTTTACATATATTTACTCCTTTAATAATTCAACAACCCTATGAAATAGGTTTTAACATGTAGTCACTTGACAAATAGGGAAGCTGACTCCCAAACCTGGGTCACACAGCTCAGTCAAGCAGATTTTGAGCCCCAGGTATTCTGGCTAGAATTTATACACCTAACCAGGACACTACCCATCATCATGTCACCCCCAATGGCACAAATAAACATAAGCATTAGGGTGTTCATGCAGAACATGAATATTAACGAGAGCAACAGCCGCAAACAGGAATATTCTACAAAGAAACTGGCTTGCAAAGTTCAAATGTATCAAGATTATGAAAGACAAAGAAATGGCCACTTAAAGGAAACAATCAGTGCAGCGTGTGGTCCTCGGGGTGCTGAGCCAGCAATTCAACATAAATGGGATGATTGCTGACGTTTGTGGCATGCACATCATACACAATATATGTTATAACGTTCATTTCCTGAGACTTGAAATTGTGCTGTGATTAGATACAAGGTCTGTCCCAAAAGTATCGAGCCAATGTCAATGTAATTAAAATCGTTTGCAGGATTCCAATGCAGGACTTTGCAGAATGTTTTGAACAGTGGAAACAATGCTGGGAGAAGTGTGTCACATCCGAAAGTGCTTACATTGAAGGGGACTGAGGCTCCGTACAATGTTTCTTAGATCTTTTTTAATAATAGATTTTTGTCATTGTAATTGTGCTTTCTTTATCGTGTGGCTTGATACTTTCAGGACAGGCCTCGTATATTTGGGGGAGTCTGGAAAGTATGGCAATTTTTTCTATTGCCACTGAAGTCTGAAGTTACTTTACAATTATAATTGGAAAAATTAAAAATTTAAAACAATGAAGCATAAATATAATCTGAGAGAACATTAAATTGAACTGAGTGGAGAAGGCTGAAACAAATTATTAGCTAGTATCAGCATAGCACTTTCTGGCATGCGTTCCCATCCTTCATTTAATCTTCACAGCAACCCTACGTAGAGATCATTGAACTCGAGATTCTTGCAGATAAAGGTGCAAGCTCGGACGGGTTGTCTTGCTCCTGGGCCAGCAGGACTGAACTCAGGTCTGACCCATGCGTTTCCGACTATACCGCACAGCAGTTTGGGGCTTCCAAAGCATGTCCTGCTGGATTCCGTAGTGATTCAAAACAAACCATGCAGTCATCTTCCTGTGAGCCCATCGGGATGCAGTCAGTCCTACTCCAAATCAAACCATAAACAGCAATCATGTCAACACTCCTATGGGTGGCCTCACAAATGCCCTAGGTCCAGCTTTTCCTTTTTGTCCATAAACTGGGATTCCCCCAAATACTGCTTATTCAGGTGTCCCAGGCAAGATTGAGTCCACCCTGTCCTCCTGCCATCTGAGAACACAAGCAGGCTCCTTCCATTTAATTATGACGCATCAGGTTATTCACCTACCTCTGCCTCTGGTATGTAAAGTATGAACTTCACTTAAAGGCAAGAACATGGAGATATTGCAGGCATTCCATCTCAAATGATTCTACCCCAGCCCTCTTTCAAAATCTGATGAAGATGAATGTTATTCAGCATTTCAGAAACTGGGTTGTATGAAATCAGAGTCCTAGGAAATATTATTAGGTTTATAATACAAAAAAAAAAAAGGGTGTTTTTTTTTTTTTTTTTTTTTAAGTGGGTTTCCTGGGCGAATAACCTTGGAAAGTTCTGTGTATAAATGTCCCTGTTTGAGAAGTTACAGTGGAACAATAAAGTCTCTGAGAGTTACAAGATTCAAGATTAAAGAAAATCATTGCACTTTGTTTAACCCGCTATGTTGCAAATACTGGACCAAGGAACCCATTTTGCAAAGGCCATCTCAGCAAATCATTGCATTGCAGTTTTCTGTGGTATTTCACTGTGAGAAATGAAACAGTAGCTCAGTTCTCTATACTGGTAACTGTGAATAACACTTCTCCCCACTCACTAGATGGAGTTCACTTGCATGATCTGAGAAAGATACACAGTTTTTAAGCCAAAAGCATCAGTCAAGGTCCAAAGAGGTAAACAGACTGTCCCATGTATTTCAAATGGAGGGGACATTTTTTAACATTTTTTCAAGAATTTTATTCATTAATTTTAGAGGGGAAGAGAGGGAGAGAAATATCAATGTATAGTTGCCTTTCACCTGCCTCCAGCTGGGGACCTGGGTATATTGCCCTGACTGGGAATCAAACCAGCAACGCTTGGGTTCACAGGCTAGTGCTCAATCCACTGACCCACACCAGCCAGGGCCTCAAATAAAGGGAATTTAACATAGAAAACGGGTAGCATATGGGATGGCAGAACTGAAGGGCCCACTGGGGACTCTGCGGCCCACAGTTTAGAAAGAGTAGGCGGCCAGAACCACTGATTGCCTGGTGGGACAAAGCAGAGGCGGTGACCCTGAATCCTATGGCAGAAATGGGAATCACTGTGGGTCTATCGAGCGACTAGGGCTACAGAGTCTCTCAGTCCCTGCTGGAGATACAGCCTGAGGTGGAGACACTGGCTTCTCCTGCCTGTCTCCGGGCTTCCAGCCAGTGCCTTCGATAGGCTACTAAGCAGCCCATTTAGGAAAAGTGCAGGAATGGAGAGGCCAATGGTCGGGTGCATCAAAGCAGGCAAGATTGGAGGCAGCCTTGGCAAGAGCCAGAACCGGCTCTAGGAGCCACCTCGTAGATTGGGGGAATGGGCCTCTCAGGCGATACGATCTCTAGGGGGTGATTGAGGACCACACAGGTGTCCCCATCCATTCCCAACACCTGGACATGCACCAGCTCCCATGATACAACCCTGAGGAAAGAGGGACCCCAGGAATAAGGATTTTCTTTCATTTGTTCACTCATTCACTTATTCAGGCAGGCGGATGGGGGCCTGGCAGGGTCAGAACTTGAATTTCTGTTTTTAAATACATTTATTGAGCACACACCTGCCCTTGCATTTGCTAATATCCTTAACAGCATGATATCTTTTTAAATATTTTATTTATTATTTTTAGAGAGAAGGGAAGGGAGAGAGGGAGAGAGACATCAATGTATGGTTGCCTTTCACCTGCCTCCAGCCACGGACCTGGCTGGAGACCTGGCTTGCAACCTGGTTATGTGCCCTGGCTGGGGAATCGAACCAGCAACCTGTGGGTTCGCAGGCCGGCGCCTTATTCTTTGAGCCATTAGCCAGAGTCAGCATGATCTCTTTTTAAAAAGTCTATTTATTTTTAGAGACATGGGAAGAGAGGGTGAAAGAGAGGGAAAGGAAACATCAATGTGTGGGTGCCTCTCACATTCCCCCACTGGGGTCCTGGCCTGCAACCCAGGAATGTGCCCTGACTGGGAATCAAACTAGAGACCTTTTGGTTCATAGGCTGATGCTCAATCCATGGAGCCACACCAGCCAGGGCAAGAGCATTATCCCTTTCATCTTGCACTGTCAATGTCTATCTAATTGGATCTTCTAGATAACTTGACCACTTAGGGGTCAAAAACTTTTTTTCTCTGTATCATTTTGAGTGGAAGTCTTTTTATACCATGTTGCCCGTTTTTTCTGACCTTATACACAAAAGGCACAGAATACCACCTCACCATCTCTTGATGACAGTGGGTCGTCATTATGGATATGCAGTGCAATACCAGGCAAGAAGTATAGCGATGCCCGCGTTTGGGGACCTCCACATTGCTTGGCTTTAAGTGGATACCAGATTTCTTTTATTTTTTTATTTTTAATTTTATTGTTGTTGTATTACATCCATCCCCTTTTTGCTCCCCTCTGTCCCCCTTCCCATCCACCCATTCCCCTCAAAGTCAATCCCACCTGTTGTCCATGTCCATGGTTCCTTTATACTAGGTTCTTGTCTAAGCTGCTCCCCTTTCTTGCCTCTGCCTCCCCCCTGCCCCCAACCCCTTTCCCCCTGACCACTGAAGGCCTATTCCTTGTATTCATCTACTTGGTTCTGTTTTGCTTGTTGTTAGTTTTGCTCATTATTGTCCCGTAATGGGTGAGATCATATGCTATTTGTCCTTCACTGACTGGCTTATTTCACTAAGCATAATACTCTCCAGTTCCATCCATGTTGTTGCAAAGGGTACAAGTTCCCTCTTTCTTTCTGCTATATAGAATTCCATTGTGTAAATGTACCAAAGTTTTTTGATCCAATCATCCACTGATGGGCACTTAGGCTGTTTCCAGCACTTGGCTATTGTAAATAATGCCGCTATGAACATAGGTGTGCATAGGTTCTTATGAATTGGTGTTTCAGGATTCTTTGGGTATAGTCCAAGTAGCGGAATTGCTGGATCAAAAGACAGTTCCATTTTTAGTTTATTAAGGAAACCCCATACTGTTTTCCACAGTGGCTGCACCAGCCTACATTCCCACCAACAGTGTATGAGGGTTCCCTTTGCCCCGCATCCTCGCCAACACTTGTTGTTTGTTGATTTGCTGATGATTGCCATTCTGACAGGTGTGAGGTGGGGATACCAGATTTCTTTCTATAGTTGTCCTGTCACCTCCTGTGCTGTCATTGTCAGTTATTATTACTTCTTGCTGTATTAATAGCATATCTGCTTTCTCCTGCCACCGGCTTCTTTGTAAATTATAATGTGTAACTGATTAAAGATTCACATGAATAAATGAGTGAGACCTGTGTGCATGCCAATCTTGGACTGTACGGCGCTCTCATGGATGGTACCCACTCCTTCCCACCCCAAAACCTCAGGAATCACATGAAAAAAACTAGTTTTTCCTCCTGGAGCAACACAAAACAAGATGATACCCTCTTTGATAAGATCACCTTTCACATATTTCAGGATTGCTGTCATGTTCGTCCACCCATTTTCCAGGACATCCTTAGTATGATGAGCTGTCCAGAGCCATCACCATTCTGATCACTTGTCTCTTGACTAGGCTCCCATTCATCAATGCCCTTCCCAAAAGATGGCAGTAAGAACAGGGTGCAAGGTTGCACTCCATTACTTTCCTTGATCTGTTAACTCTGTCTCTGTGTCTGTTACTGTAGTTGAGGCCGCATTTACCTTCTTCTTCAACCACATTATGATGTTGGCCAAGATATTTTTATATATACTGTTGCCCACCCCTGTGTCCCTATGCTACTTTCCCAGGGCTGGCACAACAAATTACAATACTACAGACTTCGTGGCTGAAGAAAAACAGAAATGTATCCTTTCATAGTTCTGGAGCCTAGAAATCTGAAATCAAGGCATTTAATTATATCTGCAAAGACCCTTTTACCAAATAAGGTCACACCTACATCCGCAAAGCTGCTGTGAAGGTCTGACATTAATACTGCCTCCCCACCGTGGACCCCACCATGTGATTGATGCTATCTCCTCCTAGATGTTGTCACAGGAAGAAGCCCTCCCTCTGCCTCGGCTGTGGCCCCTAAACAATTTCCCTTGTGCTTCCTACATCTCACACAGGTATAGATTGCTGCTTTTCCCTACTTGGATGAGAGCCTGGAGGTCCGATCCCTGTGGGGCCTGAGCCAAAGGGCAGTCTGAGTGATGGAAACATTTGCTCCCTGACCTGGGCCAGGGGCCCAGGCTCTTTGCTCCCATCGCTCTCTGTGCTTCCATTTTCTTGCCACTAGTTCAATATTTTTCTTCCCTGCTGGTCTACAGGCTCCATTTGAGGCTGGTTCATCATTGTGTTGTTCTTGCCCAATGCAGTGCCAGGCACGGAGCAGGACCCCCTAGTAAACATTTATTGAATGAGCAACTGCTGACACAAACTCACCTAAGAGAAGGTTGTGAGAATCACCTGTGTCAATTCTGTATCTGCACCGTGGTCATCCCAAGGCAGCACAGCATAGGAGTTACATGCGTGGATTCTGCTAGTTACTAGTGGGGCGACCTTGAGCAAGCCACTATGTACCATAGATTCCTCATCTGTAGATCTGAGATGATAACAGTATCTACATTATATGGTACCTGGCACAAAGTAGGCCTTATTTAAGTTGAATCATATAATAACATCATACTTTATTGGTTTACACATTTCTCCCCCATTATACTTGTCAGCTCCCTGAGGGCATGATTCCTATCTGGTTTTGCTCTCCACAAGTCCCTCAGCATCTAGAAAAATTGTATGAGCTCAACATTTGTTGAATGAAGGAACAAAGGAACTAACCTTCCGTATTCAAACTATTTCCTCTCCTAATAACTAGCCTAATTACTGTCCCTATGCCTTGATATATATATATATATATATATATATATATATATATATATATATATATATATATATATATCACCTATGTGACTTCTTTCCTATGAGGTTCCTCAGTCCCTTTCTCTAGATCTACACCTATTGCAAAGTCATCTCGTAGATCTAGACATGCTATCACATGGATAAGTCATGAAAGTAGCACAGTTTTAGGTCTGAGCTGGAGTCCTCGATACACTGGCTTTTAACTTACTATCCCAACTTGCTAAGATCCTCGAAATCTTGATTCTATAATCTCTGGTAATAATGCTACTTCCAAACTTTGTGATATGTGCAAATTTGATAGGCGTGCTTTTTAAGATTTCATTTAAGTTATTGATCCAAAATAAATAACTTTGTTTGAGTGCAAGTCATTACACAAGCTCTATACATTGAAAATTGTGTATAGAGCAAGTCTAAATATATAATCATTGCAATAACAGCTCAACAATCATGAATGGGACAATTCTAGAATATCAGCTTTTTAATTGTATGGGAGATGATAGCTGAATGTAATGTACAAGGAGGCAAACATTAGTGATTTATACTACTGAAAAATAGCGAACTCAAGACTAATTCCCTTGTGAGATCAAACTATCAGAGTTAAATGTCATGTTTTAGTACAGATCAGCAGGATGTGTATTTGTATGAGAAATTCCACTTGGACTTCTCTGATAATTAAACTCATATGAGCCATCACAGGACAGATGGTTGTACTATTTCAAATAAATTATAACCTTTAAGGATGAGCATGTACTATTGATATCTAAGTATAAATTTGTTTTGAATTTTAACTGAATAGCATACTATTGTTTAACAGGTGAAATTGATGTGAAGACTTCAGAGTATTTTTAAGAAATTAAAATACATCTGAAATTACAAAAATGTTAGTCAGGTGACAATTACTTATACAATTTGTCAATATTTCTGAAAGCTTTTGAAAAGCTCTTTCCTGACATTTAAATGCTCTGTTCTATTGAATAATTTTGGAACTAGAAAGGGGTGACAGATTTTTATCTTCTTTTCTTTCCATGCCTTAAAATTTGTCTGTATATAAACTTTGAATAGTAATTTTAACTTTCTTGTTAATCACTGAGTGTCATCATCAAAAGGGGTAAGCAGCCCTGGCTGGTGGCACAGTGGATGAGGCTCCGGTCTGCGAACCCAGGGGTCACTGGTTCAATGCCCCAGCCAGGGCACATGACCAGGTTGCAAGCCAGGTCTCCAGCCAAGTCCATAGCTGGAGGCAGGTGAGGGGCAACCACACATTGATGTTTCTCTCCCTCTCTGCCTCTCTCTCCCCCTTCCACTCTCTCTAAAAATAATAAATAAAATATTTTTTTAAAAAAGGGGTAAGCAACATTGTGTTCACTGATGGCATATGTTAATACGTTTCCCCCAAAGACTATCCTTTTGATTATGAGAAATCTGACCATTTGATTGAAAGTATTGTCTAATTCACTGTTTAGATTTCTGTGGTTTTTAGAAAATATTATCTTTGTGGTATTTAAAATGCAATTTTGTGTAGGACCCTAGATTTTATCAATAGAGTATGAAAAACACATTGTGCAAATGTAATCTGTTAACCTTCTTTCATCACTAGTTTGATATTTGAAGCTTTGACATGTTTTCCTTCACACTCATTAAAAATATATTGCCAGTGAGAAATGAGTACTCATTAATGCTTAGTAAAAAAATATTCACATATCTCAAAATGAGTGGAGGAAAAATGTCATAATATCAACCATAGTGGCCACTGAATAATGTCATTAAATCTGGGCTTTGCTTTTCTATTTCTGTATGTTTTTCCATAGTTTTCAAATCTTCTACAATTAGCATGTATTACTCTTGTAATTTAAACAGACACATACAACAAATAAATCAACAGTTTTTCTCAACAGTAAAAATGTAATAAACTTGAACACTGTAATACTCCCAGTTCTAGAAATGTCAGTGTGAACCTGTAAAATGGCTCTAGTAGTGCCTAGTTGTCTTTAACTTCATTCAAAACAATTTTGTTAGATTGTATTGTGACAGCTGTCATATCAGTGCACATTTTTAAAAACTTAATAAAAGTTGGTGAATTTTTGTGTAGTCATTTTAATATGGGAGATGGAAGAAAATACACAACATTTTTGGCATATTATGCTTTATTGTTTCGAGAGACGTGAAAACACAACTGAAAGGCAAGAAAAGATTTGTGCAGGGTATGAATAAGGTTCTGTGACTGATCAAATGTGTCAAAAGTGGTTTGCGAGGTTTTGTGCTGGAGATTTCTTACTGGGCAATCTCTCCATTGTAGACCAGTTGAAATTGATAGTAATCAAATCGAGACACTAATTGACAAAAATCAATGTTGTACCATGAGGAAGATAGCCAAACATACTTAAAATACCCAAATCAATGAAGTTATTGGTGAAAATGAAAAATGTGTTTTTTGTCCTCGCTGGTGGCTCAGTGGATAGATGCCGGGCCTGCAAACCCAAACAAAGGTTGCTGGTTCGATTCCCAGCCAGGGCACATAAGCAGGTTGCAAGCCAGGTCTCCAGCCAAGTCCGTAGCTGGAGGCAGGTGAAAGGCAACCATACAACCATACATTGATGTCTCTCTCTCTCTCTGCCTCTCTCCCCTCTCTCTAAAAGTAATAAATAAAATTAAAAAAAATAAAAAGATGAAAGTCTAATATACATGGACAAACTGAACTTCAGAAAACCTGTATCATCTGTAAATCACCCCCCCCCCCCAATAAATGAGGAGTTTGCAAAGTAGGACACATGGGCCAAATTCAGTCAGCATCTTTACTTTTATTTATTTTGTAGTTTTTAAAAGATTTTATTTGTTTGTTTTTAGGGAGAGGGGAAGGGAGGGAGAAAAAGAGAGAGAGAAACAGCAATTGTGTGGTTGCCTCTCGCTGAGGACCTGGCCCACAACCCAGACATGTGCCCTGCCTGGGATTCAAACCCATGACCCTTTGGTTCACAGGCCACTGTTCAGTCCACTGAGCCATACCAGCCAGGGCAGCATCTTTACTTTTTTATTTTATTTATTTATTAGCATCTTTACTTTTAAAGGTTTTTTTTTTTTTTTTTTTTTTTTTTTTTTTTTAAGAAAAAGAAAAGACAATGAAGAATGTGTGACAGACTGTATTATGTCCCACAAAATGGAAGTTTCTACTCCCTGCATCTCTACAAAGTTTGCCAACCACTGGTTTAGAGAAAAACAGTGTCTTATTTTTTTTAGTTATATTTGCTTTGCTTTGCTCTGTTATTTGTGAGTTTAAATATTTTAAACAGGTAGATCTTTGTCTCTCTTGTCAATTACATTTCCTTTGCCCATTGTTCTTTCAGGTTGCTCATCTTTTTTCCCTCCCTCACTTGTAAAAGCTCTTTATTCATTAGGAAAACTACATTTTGTCATATATTTGCAAGTGTTTTTCTCTGTGTCACGTATGGCCTCTCTCTACAAAAGAAGTTCTAATGAGTGTGTAATTAGTGCTGTGGTCGGAGAATGACAGCAGGTTGTGTTTTAGATACTGTTAGTGAAAGAAGTTCTCTGATAAGTTGCCTTTTGAGCAGAGAATTGAGATAAGCAAGAGAGGGAGCCCTTTGTGTTTATGGATGAAGGGGAATTCTGGCAGTAGGAACGGACAAATGCACAGACCCTAAGATGGGAACTTACGTGACATGTCACCAAAGTGGAGCAAGTGTGGTAGAAGTTGAAATTAATTAGTGAGGGATAAGCTCATGTAGAACATTGTAGGCCAAGATAAAGGCAGATTTTATTCTGATTTCAATGCAAGTTTGTAGTATTATAACACGATCCGACTTAACTTTTAAAAAGGATCATTTAGTCTAGTTCTGTTGTTGTCTATTTTTATTTTATTTTTAAAAGATTTTATTCATTGTTTTTAAAATATTTTTTTATCCATTATTTCTAGAGAGAAGGGCAGGGAGGGAGGAAGAAAGGGAGAGAAACATCAGTGTATGGTTGCCTTTCACCTGCCTCCAGTGACAGACCTGGCTGGAGACCTGGCTGGCAACCTGGTTATGTGCCCTGATTGAGAATTGAACCAGCGACCTTTGGGTTCACAGGCTGGTGCCAACCCACTAAGTCACCAGCCAGGGCTATTATTCTTTTTTTTTCTTTCTTTTTTTTTTTTTTAGAGAGATGGTCAGGGAGGGAGGAAGAAAGGAACAGAAACATCAGCGTGTGGTTGCCTTTTGTGGGAATCGAACCAGCCACCCTTGGGTTCACAGGCCAGCACCAATCCACTGAGCTACACCAGCCAGGACTGTTGTTGTCTATTTTTAAATATGATTTATATTTTCTTGTTTTAAGCTAAATACATGTCCATTTTCAAATACATAGATAAGATAGAAAAGTACAAAGCTCTCATCCTTACTGCCATCTTCTTGAAGAAACCTCCGTGCCCAGTGGAAGAAGAAGCGAATTCTTTTTAGAGACCCATGTTGCTCATACAAAAACAGCCCTTTTTGGTCCTTTTTGGTCCTTTGCCCTGGACCTGTGATGTTCTGGTCTCAGTGTTGTGGCTGAATGTGATGTGTATAATCCATCATCTTTCCTGCTGCCTTAGCTGGAGAAAAAAAAAATCAAAAAGAAAAAAAGAAAAGAAGTAAATGAGGGTAGGGTATTTTAATAAGCCTTTAGTGATGTGTGTGTGTGTGTGTGTGTGTGTGTGTGTATGCATATCTTAAGGTGAGGGGAAGGAGAATTTGAATAAAACAATTGGTGGTCCACTTCCTCAACTGTGATACAGTGTATGGTTTGCAAAAATGTTTTCTGAGTTCTAACTTTAAGTCAAGACTTCTCTAAGTTCGTAGTTGCTGATAGTGGGTTGGTTTTGAAACATGTTCCTAGTTTTCATGTTTTTAAAATCTTTTTTAAATTTGTTATTGATTTTAGAGGGAGAGAGGATGTGTGTGTGGTGTGTAGGCAGGGGGAGGCATCAATTTGTTGTTCCACTTGTTTATACATTTATTGGTTGCTTCTTGCATGTGCCCTGACAGAGGATCAGAACCCACCACCTTGACATAACAGAATGAAGCGCTAACTAACTGAACTACCCAGCCAGGGTCCAAATCCTTGTGTTTAATTGGAAATTAAGGGCAAGAAGGAGTCTGCTCTCTGCGCAAGCGGAGAGACAAGCTATGAATTGTGGTTCCTTTTGGCTGAGGAAACAGACTGAGCAGCAACTATCTTAAGAACAAATAGTTGTAGTAAGGATTTCATTGCCTTAGACTAGGAGGATATGGATTTAGGCATAAGTAGGTCAGTCCTGGAATATTTCTTTATAAAATAACATCCACCATAGCCAGTCACTTCTATTTCTTGCAGCAGTCTTCTTTTCCTCAGACTCCCACAGATCTAGGACCAATGATTTTCCAATAATGCTGCAGTTCTTGGAAGGGGTCTGTTCATCTGTTGTTGTTGGGGTTTTTTTTTGTTTTTGTTTTTGTTTTTTTGTCACTGGGCTTCCTGGGATAGCGGTACCTTGGTTGGTTCCCTGTGGAATCCAAGGGTCTCAATCTCTGAGAAACTACCTCATGTTGTCTAAACTTACACAAGATTAGCTTGTAAATTTGGACACCAAATAATTCCTTTTTAGTGGGGAAAGGGCTTTTCCACTATTTGTGTCCGGTTCCTTTCAAGCACTTTTTTTTTTCAAGCACATTTGTAAAAGCCCACAATACCTGGGAATCACTTTGGTGCTCAGACGGTAACTGGGAAGCATAGACTTGGAGAAAAAAAAAAAAAAAAGGTCTTGAGGACAGTGTTCTATAGAAGAATATGGTGACATTTCTCACTTTTTATTTTGAGTAGAGTGTCCAGTGAGGCAAAAGTTTACCTTTTCCTCCTGTTCTACAGTATTGATTTATGTAGGTACAAAGTTTCTGGGAAAAGAATAGGCACATTTATGTAAGAAGCCTGGAGGTCTTCTAAGAATGAGGGCTTGGATTTTCATTCTTCATTATCTGATATGCAAAGTTGTTAAAGCCTGTTTGGATGGACCAAAGGCCACAGGGAACATTTACTGAATTTGGTTACAAAGAGGCCTAAAGAGCAGGGAGTAGCTTCCTTTTCTAGCCCTCTGTCCTTTTGCCTCTGAGCTGCTTGTGGTCCAGGTTTGCTGTATGTATATCTCTGTTTCTAGAATTTCCTTTGTCTGTGCTCCTGGATTGGGTCATCATTTCCTAAATCCCTTGTCTTCCTCTTTCAATATTTTAACTTCTTCATTTTGGGGGAATGCATGCTCTAGTAACTTCCTAAGAAAAGTTTATGGGTGATCAATGTTTAAAAGATTATTTGCATTTCTCAGAATGTTTTTAGTCCACCTTCATATATGTTTGACATTTGGGATCAGTAAAGAATTCTAAGTTAAAAAATATTTTCCTCATAACTTTGAATGTGTTTTTCCATAGTCTCCAGAATCTTATATTGCTACTGAGAAGTTCAGTGCCATTTTGACTCTTTTTTAAAAGATTTTATTTATTATTTTTAGAGAGAGAGAAAGGGAGAGAGGGAGAGAGACATCAATGTGTGGTTGCCTTTCACCTGCCTCCAGTCACAGACCTGGCTGGAGACCTACCTGGCTTGCAATCTGGTTATGTGCCCTGGCTGGGAATTGAACCAGCAACCTTTCAGTTTGCAGTCTAGTGCCTTATCCACTGTGCCACCAGCCAGGGCTACATTTTGACTCATTTCTTTGTAAGGAATTTATTATTTTCCTCCTCTGGAAATATTTAGGTGCTTTTCATATCCCTTATGTCCTTAAAAATTCATAAGGGTGTGTTTCAGGGTACTTGAAAAAAATCTCATCTTGCATTTGAGGGGCCTTTTTAATGCAAATACTCCTGTTCCAGCCTGACTGGTGTGGCTGAGTGGGTTGAGTGCAACTTGTGACTGTAATGTCACTAGTTCAATTCCCAGCCAGGGTACATACTTGGGGGGTTGTGGGCCAGATCCCCAATTGGGGGTATGCAAGATGCAACTGATTGATGTTTCTCTCACATATCAATATTTGCCTCCCTCTCTTTCTCCCTCCCTTCCCTTCTCTAAAAATAAATAAAATCTTTAAAAAAAATACTCCTGTTCCTCAGTTCTAGAAAAAAACTTTTCTATTTCATTATTTCTTTGAAATGCTGTTCCCCATCTTCTCTGTTCTCCATTTTTCTATGGAAGCACAACTGACACATAACATTGTACAACACAATTTGATATTTGTATACATTTTAAGATAATCACCACAACAAATCTAGTGACCATCCATCATTATTATATTGGATTGGTCAAAAAATCTGTTTAGTTTTTTCTGTAAAATAACCACATTTTTCATTTTCACCAATAACTTCATTGATTTGGATATTTTGACTATGTTGTCTATCTCCAGCATGGTGTAAAGTTGATTGTTCTCAATTAATGTCTTGATTTGATCACTATCAACTTTGACTGGCCTAACTGTCAAAGTTGTGGAGCATCGTCCAGTGAAAAATCTTCAGCATGAAACTTCGCAAACCACTTTTGACACATTTGATCAGTCACAGCACCTTCTCCATACATTAAAAAAAAATTTCTGTATTTCAGTTGTACTTTTACCTTTCTTGAAATAATACATTATAACATGCCAAAACATTGTGCATTTTCTTCCATCTTTAAAATGGCTACACACACACACACACACACAAAATGGCCACACAAAAATTCACCAATTTTGATAGTTTTTTTTTTTTTTGTATGCACACTGATAGGATAGCTGTCACAATATGAGCTAACAAAATTGTTTCCAATGAAATTAAAGACAACTAATCACTACGAGAGCCATTTTAGGGGGGAAAACACTAACAAACAAATGAAATAAGCCAGACAGAGAGAGACAAGTACCATATGATTTCACTTTTATGTCAAATCTAATGAACAAAATAAACTAACAACAACAACAACAAAAAAGTGGAAACAGACTCATGGATACAGAGAACAGACTGACAGCTGTTAGAGCAGAGGGGGTTGGGGCTGGGTGGGAAGGGTGAAGGGATTAAGCAAAAAAAAAAGAAAGAAAGAAAGACTTAGACACAGACAACAGCTAGAGGGAAGGGGGGATGGGGAAGGTAGAAGAGAGTAAAGGGGGGCTAAGTGGTGATGGAAGGAGACTTCACTTGGGCTGGTGAACCGGCAATGCAATAAATATACAGATGATGCATAATTGTGAATTTAAAAGCAACATGGCAGGTCTGCCCCGGTGGAATCTCAAGTAGGTGCTAATTTATGGGATTGAGGGAGATTTCCTTCTTCCACAGGCAAACCTCTGCTTTGTTGTTTAAGGTTTTTAACCCAGTGGATAAAACTATCCACATTTTCAAGGACAATTTACTTAAAGTCAGTTGATTGTAGACATTAATAGACTTCTACAAAATATCTCATAGCAACACCTATGTTAGTGTTTGATTGGATAACTATAGCCTAACCAAATCGGCATATAAAAGTGACCATGAGATTCATTTACTTCAAACATTTAGTAATCCCTGTCAGCCTGTTCATATTTTCAAATAAGCCCAGGAAAGCTGATTGGGGAGTTTACAGGCAGGGCTGACAAACAGCAAGTCTTTGCTTTGGGATGAGAAAGACGACAAGTAGAATCGTGTGATGGAAGACCACTAAATAGACTTTGAAATTTTTTTGGAAGACCCTCTATGTTCTCCAGAGAAGTCTGTGCTCTCTTGCAAGGGTGAGAAGTACTGTGTGTGAATGGAATGGAAGGTGTAAAAGATGCAGCTAAGCAGCAAGGAAGACAGTAGAGACTTTTCCCACAGAGTCTTTTAATGAAAGTCTGGTTTTTAAAGAAAGACTTTAGGGAGGGGGACAGAGGGGAGCAAAAAGGGGATGGATGTAATACAACAACAATAAAATTTTAAAAAAAAAGAAAGAAAGACTTTATCTATCATTTTTAGAAAGAGGGGGTGGGAGAGAGGCATAGAGGGAGAGAAACTTCTATGTATGGTTGCCTTTCACCTGCCTCCAGCTTGACCTGGCTTGCAATCGGGTTATGTGCCCTGGCTGGGAATTGAACCAGCGACCTTTGGGTTTGCAGGCTGGCGCCCTATCCACTGAGCCACCAGCTAGGGTTAGAAACAAAAGCTGTATGGCTTCTTAAGAATAGAAAATAAACAAATAATGCATTCCATCTGCAATTTCAAATCACTCAGGCTGTTTTTGCATAAGTAACCTTGGTTAAACCAACATTGGGAAGAAGGTTGGGGGAGGACTGTCCTTTGCCTTCTAGGAAGCAAGGTTGCTGGAGCGGTCTGCAACAGAGACTGACAGGACTGATGGTTAAGATCCAGCTCAATGCTCCATTTTAGTTGATGTCCCAAGCCTCCGGCTTCACAGCTTTATAGTAGTGGTGGTGGTATTCTCCATTAACTGCAAATGCATTGCCAGTCACACCAAAATATTAGTATTTTATTAAAAATTGGAATATGAAAAAAAAATGGAATATGGTTATCATCTCCTCCCTAACATATTCCTCCTGGGAGAGGCTCAAATGAGGTTGTTCTGTTCTTGCTTGAGTGCCTTGAGATGGGATGACTGAAAAAAAGTTTGTGGGTAAAATTAATGACTGTTGAGAAGGAGGGATAGGATCCTAAGAAAAGAAACCTGGCTTGGATGGAAAAGCAAGAGGAAAACTAAGAGAACCTAAATCAGGGTCTGAGATCAGCCCCAGCCCCCATCCTTCCCCCCTCATCATCCCCCATCAGAACTTCCTTCTTTCCCCATCCCTGTTATTTTAGTGCACACACCCCATTACTAAGTTGATTCCATCAGTGACCTCTGGAAACAGACCAAAGTTACACACAGACTCCAAGAGAACAGCTAGATGACTAGGAAACAGAAAAGGATGTTCAACCTCACAAATAACACAGAATCAGTCATTTCCATGACAGTAAGAGACCTTGAAAGGGTTTTCCACAGAGGACAAAGGTCCTCAGAACACTTTGAAAATGAGGATATCTGATTTGACATTTTAGTGCAGAATATACTTCTCTATTCACTCTCAAGATTAGATTTTAAAAAGATAACAGTGTTCTCATGCTGAGGCTGGTGGCTCAGTGCATAGGTACCCACCTGCAAACCCAAAGGTTGCTGGTTTGATCCCCAGCCAGGGCACATAATCAGGTTGCAAGCCAGGTCTCCAGTCAGGTCTGTAGCTGGAGGCGGGTGAAGGGCAACCATACGTTGAGGTCTCTCTCTCTCTCTGCCGCTCTCCCTTCCCCACTCTGAAAATAATGAAATAAAATCTTTAAAAAAAGAGAGAAAAGAATCCTCCTTAGGGGGGTCAGTTTGTAGGTTATATAAATGGCTAACCACTATTCTTTACACCTGAAACTAATGTAATATTGAATGTCAACTGCAATTGAAAAAATATTTTTAAAACTGGTTATCTGAGACAGGGGGAGAGAGAGACAGAGAAGGAGAGATGAGCTTGGGCAACTCTTAGTCTCTAATCCTCAATTTCCTCACCTGGAAAGTGAGGATAAATTAAGGCAGCCTTCCTTGCAGGCTTGTTGGGAGGACCACATGAGATGACACATGAAAAAGTACTTGTAAGTGTGAATGAAGATGAAATGTGAAAATGAAAATGGCTCACCTTAATTTTATTAGGAGTACTAACAACTCTGGTTTATATCAAATTAAGATGGTGACCTGCTAGTTAATCTTATAAAAACTTGGATCTTTAAATTGGCCTTATGTGAAGGAAATAACACCGCTTATACTTTCATCAGTCACTGTTACCAAAGGATATGTACTTTTGAGAAATAACCAGCAACTATGTATAATTATGGACCTCAGCTTGGGTCTATCTACCTGTACATATTTTTTATTATCATATGACCTATATAATCACTTTGGTGAATGCGGTTTTCTTAAATTAAGCTGTATAACTTGATCATCTTTTCAGATGCCAGTCTTGAGTTCCAATTCACCGAAACAAATATTCGATTGGGTAAAAGTTCACCAGTAAAGAATCTATTTACATTTCATTGTTTTGGCCTAAACTCATGATGGATAATGTGTAACTAGGCAAACCTAGCCAAAAATCAGACTTAGAAAGTAATGATTTCAAATTTCTACCTCTGAATCAAATTTTGCCCCAAGTAGCTAACATTGCCATTTCCAATGTAGTCTCATTCATAGTCTCAGAAAGTACCCAAAGCACTTCATAAAAGGATTGCCAACATTTACCAGAGCAGTTGTTTGCTTCACTACAAGTATAATCAGATTGGAAATATTCTTTT
>PVIW01005048.1:53574-115811 GCA_004026585.1 Noctilio leporinus
TTTATTAACACAAATACAATGTGTACACAATCTGTCTATTCATTTTCTTCGCTGCGCAGCCTGGCATTGGGATTGGTGACTCTGATGGCCAGCTGGGCTGCTCTTTCCACGATGGCTTTGCGGTTCTTTGAGGAGACGTTGTGAGCAATCTCAGCACAGTAAGATTTGTTGCACATCAACAGCACTTCAAGCTCCTTGATGTTGTGGACCAGGAACTTTCTAAAGCCACTGGGCAGCATGTGCTTTGTTTTCTTGTTGCTCCCATAACCAATGTTGGGCATCAAGATCTGGCCCTTAAATCTGCGCACACTATTATCAATACCTCTGGGTTTCCGCCAGTTTCTCTTAATTTTGACATATCGGTCTGATTGGTGCCGGATGAACTTCTTGGTCCTCTTTTTAACAATCTTAGGTTTCACGAGGGGTCTGAGGGCAGCCATGGTGCCAAGTAAGAAATGGCTGCCACCTCCATAGGCAGCGCCGAGGAAGAGCTGGAAATATTCTTAAAGCATTTATAAAGGTATTTGGGCCCGGTCCAGGATAGCTCAGTTGGTTAGAGCATCATTCCAATAAGCCAAGGTTGTGGATGTGACCCCTGGGGCAGGGCACATACAAGAATCAACCAATAAATGCATAAATAAGGGGAACAACAAATCAGTCTCTCTCTCAAATCAATCAATTAATAAAAATCCCTTCTTTAAAAAAGTAGTTGGTTTATTTGTCACTTTTACCTAAAAGATGAAAAAGAAAAAGCATTTGGTCTTGAAAACAGCAAAGTTTCAAGCAGTCACTTCCTATAACAAACAGCAGGTATTAAAATATTTGCCTTCAAAGAAAGGGAACATTTTAGTCAAGGAGCTAATATAAATGACCCATGGACATGGACAACAGGGAGGGAATTGACTGTGGGAGAGGGAATGGGGTGGGTGAGGCAGGGGAAAGCAGTGGGGGGGGGAAATGAAACAATTGTAATACAACAACAATAAATTAATTTAAAATATATTTTACTAAAAAAAAAATTGCCTCCAAAACAATGTTTCCCTAGGTAAGCAAAGTTTTGGCTGTTAAAATGGCAACAAATGGAAAATTTAAAAAATTGTAACAAATGAAATAATATTTCTGTACAATTCCCTGAGAAAGTGTCAGCTTTAAGTCAATGTCAGGGCCTGGAATCACATTAATTCATTAACCTGTTTGATATTACTTATCCCAGGCTTTCAAAGAGGTTCCCTAGCATTTAACAACACATTTCTGTTTTTTTATATGCACCTAGAAGGTATCATGATGCCAATCCACAATTAACTGAGATCATATGTATCAATAATAATGCATTAGTTGGGATTCTTTTGGTTGTAAATGATAGGAACTCAACTGCAAACTCGTCTAAGGGAACAGAAGAAAATGTCTTGATCTATGTAACTGAAAAATTCAGGGGGTGAAGTTTTCTTGGGGGTATGGCTGCATCTAGATGTTCATGGAACTACTTTTATTGCATTGGTTTCATTCTTAGGCAGGCTATGTTTGCAGCCCCAGGTTTACTTCACCGCTATAACTTACAATTCTATCAAACAGTTATTTTCCTTTCCACTGGTGCCAGAAAGCCCTGGATGCTATCTCATTGATTTACACAGTGGCAAACGCCAGTGATTACACTAATTTACTAGACCTGGGTCACTTTCTCACCCTGGATTGGGGGTGCGGATAGGGCAGGCACGTAATTGAGATGATATGGAATACAGATCATGAAAGATCATGAATGCTTTTTTTTTTTTATGTTCATAAAGATTCCTTAAGAAGATAATTTTAAAAATAACTTTTTATTTTAAGATAATTGTAAACTTATAAGCAGTTGTACGAAAGAATACAGAAAGATGTCATATACCCTTTATCCAGTTTCCCTGAATAGCAACATGTTTTCAAAACTATAGTTTAATATCACAACCAGTATATTGGCATTGATATAATCAAATACAGAATGGCTTCCTCACCACAAGAAAATATCATTTTAAATAAATGCTTAAATAGTTATTTTATAGGTGTACTGTATCATAATTTCTGAACCATTCTATTGTTTGACAATCTGGTTGCTTCCTATTTGGGACTATAATAAATAATGCTATAGAGAATGGAACTATAAGGGTTATGTGGTAACTCCCAAAAACAATGAATGAGGGTTTCATTTTCTTTACATTCTTGCCATCACTTGTTATTGTCTGTCTTTTAAAAAATATATAGCCATTCTGGAATGTATGAAGTGGCATTGCATTGTGGTTTTGACTTGCATTTACCTGATGACTAATAATGTTGAGCATCTTTCTGTGTACTCCATCTTTCTCCATCATTTGCACATTTTCTTTGGAGAAACGTGTGTTTAAATCTTTCGCTCATTTTCTAAAAAAAGATTTTATTTATTTATTTATTGTAAAGAGAGGGGAAGGGAGGGAGAAAGAAAGGGACAGAAACATTAATGTATTGTTGCCTCTCTCAGCCCTGGCCCACCACCCAGGCCTGTGCCCTGACTGGGAATCGAACCAGCAACCTTTTGGTTCACAGGCTGTTGCTCAACCAACAGAGCCGCACCAGCCAGGGCACTTGTCTAAGTTACTTTATTTGTCTTTTTATCTTGGAGTTGTAAGAGCTCTTTATGTATCCTGGACACTAGATTCTTGTCAGACATACGATTTCCAAACATTTTCTCCCATTCTGTGAGTTTTCATTTTCCTGATAGTGTTTTTTTCCACACACATTAAACAACATTTTTAATGAAATCTACTTTATCTAGTTTTTCTTTTGTTTTTGGTGTGATTTAAGAAAACATTGTCTTCCATGGCTGGGTACCTCAGTTGGTTGGAGCATCGTCCCAATGTCCCAAGGCTGTGGTTCGATCCCTGCTCAGGATACATGCAGGAATCAACCAATGAACGTGTGAAACAGCAAATAGATGTTTTGTTTCTCTTTCTCCTTTCCTCTCCCTCTGAAATTAAAAAAAAAAAAAATTCAAAAACCATTGTCCAATTCAAGGTCATGGATATTTATTTATGCCTTTGTTTTCTCTAGTAGTTTTGTAATTTGAACACATTTAGATCATTTATCTACCTTGAACAATGTTTGTATATGATGTAAGGTACAGGTCCAATTTCATTGTTTTGCATATTGATATTCAGTTGTCCCAGCACCATTTTTGAATTAAAAAAAAAATTTCTTACTCCATTAAATTGTCTTAATTTCCATTTTTGATCTCCAAGAATCACCACTGTTAAGAGGTCTGCATCCTTCCCAACTATTTTCTATGCATGTGTATATGTATAGGATTTAAAAAGTGGTATCAAACTATAAATTTGGTTTTGCATCTCCTTTTACTTGGTGATATAAAACGGTGTCTTTCCATATGTGGATCAATTGCATACTACTTTTATTATGCTAAGTAAAGCCTTCTCCACCCCATGCTTATAAAAAATATCCTCCTATATAGTCATCTACTATTTTCATAGGCTGTTATTTGAAATTTATTTTTAAGTTTAACTGTTGTAGAAGAACGACTGTAACATCGGTGCAATTCTTAATGTCACCTTGTTCACAACAGAAGGGACAATTAAAAGCAGTTGCTCCTTTCCCTTCTACATGTATTCAAGAGAGAGGCTGGTAAACATTCTGCCTGTTGCTTTGATACATTCAGACACAGTTTAAACTGGCTAGAGGAAAAAGTGTATGTGTGTGTTCCTTCTCTACTCACTGTCACCTTTCGTACTTTGTGTGGACCCATTCTCCTTAGGTAGAACCCAGTGACTCTCCACAGAGTACTTAAAAGATCCACTTGGAATGACTGGACTGTATAACATCAGACCACTCTCCTGATAGACCATTCTGAAAAGGGTAGGATTAAATAAAGAATTGGCACTTGCAATTCCCATAAAGACTTCTAGCACTGGAGCAAAACTGGGAGAATCTCTATCAATTACTTGGTTTCAGACTTGCATAGTTTTTGTACGGACACCCCCTAGCCTCTTCTCCCCCCGCTGCCGCTTCCTGGGATCCCCAAGGACTCCTTCCGCAGGGCCTGCTCATTCTTTTCCTTCCAGGCCTGTAGAGCCCCATCTTTTCTCTGCCAGATTCCCGGGGGACTTTGGGGAAAGGAAAGAGCTCTAGCTCCTTTCCTTTCCTAGCAGGATTCTTTGAGTAGTCGCCTCCGCTCGCCTTTCCAGTTTTCTTGGGTCCTAAGATGTGTGAAGATATCCAAGGCTCTGAGAGATGGTAGCCCAGCTATCTATACAGGGGGCTTCCTAGGACCCCAGAGTTTAAGAATCAAGGACCTGGAGGGCAAGGAATTTAGCATCCACAAGAGATAGGAATGAACACGCGTGGGTTTCCGTGCGCGCGTTTGGGGTGGCCAGCGCATATAGTTCGGCTTCAGTCCGGACTCTTTCAGGCTGCCCAGGGCTAGTCTCCTCTTGGCGCCGTCAGGGACAGCAGTCCTGGCCGGGCCACCTGCCTTTGCCGACACTGAGCAACTCCCCCCAGCGGCGGCGAATCTTCGCTGTCGCCACTACAAGCCGGGATGCTAACGAACCGACAAGACTTGCAAGAGTTGCCATGGGAGTGCGAGGACGGACCAGCTCCTCCCACCACGTGTGCTGGCCTAGTCCGGCCTTCCCTCCCTGACAATGGGCGACGCCACAGGGGTTCTCCCTTTTGGCTACTTGAGCCCCTCCTCCACATCCCCCGCCTCCTCTCATCCTCTTGAAAGCTAAGCGGGGGCGTGTGTGCGCACCCTGGAGGAGTAGCCTTCGCCGTGGCTGCAGCCAGAAGCACTCCACCGGGGGCCCCAAACTCTGAGCAAGTTCCCGGGCTCCCGGCGGGCAGCGTTCTGCCGCCTCTGGAGCCCCGGGCCCCACCAGCGGGTTAGTGGTCGGGGGTGGAGGAGCGGGCGAGCTGGCCACGGCGGGTCCGAGCGGGCCTGGCGGCACGACCCCTCCGGTGGTGCGTGGACGCGCAGGGGAGGACGCAGGGCGGAGTTCGGCGGCGGACGACCCGGGTGGCGGTCCCAGCCTGGACTCCCGCGTGCCGATGGCGGCGGACGGCTCCCAGCCCTACCTGGGCTCGCCCACTCGGGCGGCAGGGCACGTGCCTCAGGCCTCGGAGCCACAGAGCCCTGTGCTAGGCGGCAGGACCCCGGGCCTGCCCTCCAACCAGGACGGCGGTGGGTCCGTACCTGCTGCTCAGATCATTCCTCTTCAGGTGGACATGGCCATGGCCCTGCCGTGCGTGAAGCGTGCGGAGAAGTACAGCAAGAGCTACGTCCGTCTCCTGCCCACGGTCTTCGTCGCAGGTAAGGACCCTCCCGTGCGCGCCGCCCCGCGCCCCGGCTCCAGCCCGGCTAGCTGGCATTCCCCTCTCCCGCTCCCTCCCTAGCCCTCCAGGCTCCAACACACTTTTTCTTCCGTCACCCGCTGCGCACTCACACCCTTCCCCACTGCGGTGGCGCCCCAAGTCCGGTCGCTTCTCTGGCTGCCGCCGCGCAGCGGGGATGCGCCGCTCTCCCCACTCGGGTCGGCAGGCGCACGGTGAGGCAGTGCGGGCAGCGGGATGAGGTGGTCTCCGCTGTGGTTAGTTAGTTCAGGTCCCCTCTCCAGTCCTCACCCTCTCCCGAGTGTCTCCCGAGAGGTGGGGGATAGACGGTATCCGACAACTGTGCCCCCCGCAGACCAGGAGCCAGCCTTCCGAGTGTGCGCGTCTCTGGTAATATTTCCCGAATGTTGGAAAGGCGAGGGGCCGGGGTTGAATGATACGTGCCGGGGAACCAGGTCTAAAAAAGCGCTGGGAATCTGAGACGGGCAGGACTGCAGTTGGAGAGAGAAGCACGGCTGCGAGCGATTCGGACTTTCTCTGCAGGCGGTTCTGTACGTTTTTTCCCGCTTGGTCCACGAGCTTCCTACCTCGTGCGGTCCTCGATACAAAGGCCGACGTTTTCGTCGGTCGGGACAAACAAAACGCAACAAACCCACACAAACTTTTCTGCCGCTGTCGCGGTTTGCATCGGGGTGAGCCGGATCACGAGACCGTGGTCACTGGCCACCCATGATGCACAGACGGTTGCCCAGCTGGACGTGCCAAAGTTTACGGCGGGTGGGGCTGCAGGCTCGCTCTGAGAACCTGCAGACCTGGGCGCGGAAAGGACTCTGGGGCTTTTAAATTCCGCTGGGGCTTTTCAGCCCGGTCTGCGAGTTCCTGCAAATCGAGGGCCATGTCTTCCTTTGCTCCCATTGTTGAGCACATGCTAAGTCTGGCGGTGGGAATTTTGGCATCCACAAGGTAGCTTGGGTGGTAGTTTTCCATACATGAGGTGGCCACAACACACGGCCCAAATATCCCTCCTTATTTAGGGCGACCAGGCCCCCTTTTCTGGGCATTATGCATCACGGACATAGATGACACCAGTTGCTGTGCTGCTTTCACAGTACTTTTCTGCCTTTCGGCATTTTTGAGCATATTACCGTATGGACCAACGGAGTGTCCTGGAAGTGGTTTGTACCTGTACTTTTCACGATGCTCTTGCATGTGAACAGGATTTCATGCATTTGAAAAATATTCATATATTTAAATGCTGTGCAACAAAGCTTTTTTCATTTGTTAAAAAATTTGACGTCATCTTTAGTGAGATAGAGAGGAAGGGAGAGAGAGAAACAATAATGTGCAAGAGATACATCTATCAGTTTGCCTCTTGCACGCCCCCAACCGGACCTTCCCTCAACCCGAGGGCCCTCCGCCTAGCGCAACCCAGACACCGGTTGACGCCCAACCCACTGAGCCACACCAGCCAGGGCTACAAAAGCTTCTCATTGTAGTACGGAGCTTTCTGGAAGATCTTTTCAATAATGACCATATATAGACAACCAGGAACATGCTGCAGTGTGATAAAATAATTACACTTGCTCATGCAGCCATAGGGGGGGAAGACTGGCCCCACTTAGGGAGTTTAAGGGAAGACTTCAGGAAAAGGGTGATGCATGAACTGAATTTCCTTCCTTCCTTCCTTCCTTCCTTCCTTCCTTCCTTCCTTCCTTCCTTCCTTCCTTCCTTCCTTCCTTCCTTCTTTCTTTCTTTCTTTCTTTCTTTCTTTCTTTCTTTCTTTCTTTCTTCCTCTTTCTTGATGGGGAAGGGAAGGGTTTATTGAACACAGGGGAAAGGGAAGTGCCGACCCTGGAGTCAGACCTACCAGTGCTCATGAATTGAATTTTCAAGGATGTGTATAGATTTCCTGGTGGAATGGGGATAGGGATGGAGTGTAGTTGGGATTAGGTAAAGTCAGGTGTATTCTAGGCTGTAGGAAGTAAGATGAGCAAAAACAGGCAGCCCGCAGCATAATAGGTTTTGGAAACTTTTTTTTTTTATTTTTTATTGTTATATTACATTCATCTCATTTCCCCTTCCGCTCTCCCCTTCCCCACTCTCGTTATCTCCTCCCCTCCACAGTCAGTCCCACGTGTTGTCCGTGTCCAGGGGTCACCCATGCTATGCTAGTCCCTTGACTAAACGGTTCCCTTTCTTTGCCTCCGTCTCCCCCTCCCCCCTCCCCCTCCCCTCTGCACACTTAAAGTGTGTTCCTTGTATTCATGTCTCTGGTTCTGTTTTGTTTGCTTGTTTATTCATTAGTCTCCTGTATTAAGTGAGGAAACTTTTTTAGAGGGTTTTTTAAGAGGTTTTATTTATTATTTTTAGAGAGAAGGGAAAAGGGCAGAGAGGGAGCGAGACATCAATGTATGGTTGCCTTTCACCTGCCTCCAGCTATGGACCTGGCTGGAGACCTGGCTTGCAACCTGTGGAAACTTTTTAAATGAGTGGAGCGTAAGTTGTGGAAAGTACAGGAGAGATAAATTTGGAGAGGTAGGGAGGGGTTGGATCAGGCAGAGGTTTGCTAAGCATATTAAAAGGCTTTACTTTATTTGTAGGGTAATGGGGACTCATTGGAGTGTTGTAAGTGGGGGAATTTCGTTAGGCCCTGCAAAACCCTAAGGGGCTCCATTGACACGGACTGGCCTCTGCTAGGGTTGTACAGTATACAATATGCATGGTGGTCAGCAATGTTCTGGAGGGGTGATACTGTTTAAAAACTTATCAGTAAAATCTGTGTTCTCTTGTAAATTGAGGTGCAGCAATATGTGAAATTGTTGTAGTTTACCTTCTAAAACAAACAAGTGTCTTCAGAATTTATTGGCAAATTAAGATTCATTTAATCCATTGCATGTCTTGGGCATGCCTGGAAGTGCTTAGCACTAGGAGGCACTTCAATCTTAGAAGTTGCTCCCAATGATTGAGGGTTAATGTCTCTGTTTAGCATCTTCTTAAGTAAGCACCATCTGAAGGCCCAGAATCCCCCCTCCCCCGCAACTCATCTGCCCCAGGACAGAACAAGTCAGCCCAGGAGGGCAAATGCCTCTTCTAGTATAATTGCCCCAGAGGCAGTTAGCTCCTGACAAGAGACTAATGTCACTCACAGAACATCCTCCTATTTATTGGGTTTGCCAAAAAGTCTATGTTTTTTTTTTTACGTTAAATAAAACACACATTTTTCATTTTCACCAATAACTTTACCGATTTGGATATTTTGAGTATGTTGGCTCTCTCCGGCATGGTATAACATTGAGAGCTCAATCGGTATCTTGATTTGATCGCTATCAACTTCAACTGGTCTACCTGACCATGGGGTGTCATGCCCCGTGCCTAGCAACAAAGCTTCAGCTCAGTACTTCACAACCCCCCCCCCCTTTTAAAGGTTTTATTATTTTTAGAGAGAGGGGAAGGGAGGGAGGAAGAAAGGGAGAGAAACATCAATGTATGGTTGCCTCCAGCTACGGACCTGGCTGGAGACCTGGCTTGCAACCTGGTTATGTGCCCTGGTTGGGAATCGAACCAGTGACCTTTGGGTTCACAGGCCAGCGCCTTATCCACTGTGTCATCAGCCAGGGCCACAAACCCCTTTTGACACGTTCAATCAGTCACAGCACCTTCTCCATACACCGCACAAATCTTTTTGTCTTTGCCTTTCAGTTAAGTTTTTACCTCTCTTGAAACAATAAAATATAATATGCCGAAAATGTTGCATGTTTTCTTCCATCTTTAATATTCAAATAGCTACACAAATTCAATTTTGATAAGTTTAAATGCACACTGATATGACAGCTGTCACAACACAATCTAACAAAATTGTTTCCAATGAAGTTAAAAAATGACTTAAGTGCTACTAGAGCCATCTTACAGAAAAAAATCAAATCAACTTTTTGGCCAACCCAATGTTTTTCACCCAAACCTTCCCCTCATTTTATATGTGTAACAGAAGTAAATATCTCACTGCCTTTTCCTTATGTTCAGTGCTGTGAAGGTGACATTGAGCAAAGACCTAAAGGAGGTGAGGAAGTTATCAGGGGTATCTGAGGGGGGTTAGTGTTCAGGCAGAGAAGACGATTGATGGAAAGTGCGAGAGATGAGTACTGACAAATTAAAATGAAGGAAAGGGACCCATGTGGCTGAAGCAGTGAGTGCATTCAGGTGTGGGCGAGCGCAGGTGCGTGGGCACGTGTGTGCACGGGTGCCTGCGCACGTACGTCCGTGCTTGCGTGCCTGTGAGCCTGTGATGCACTGAAGCCAGAGAGGTAAGGGTTCAGGATATGCAGGTTTGGTAAGTACTTGGGCTTTTTCCTCTGAGTTAGATGAGGAGCTATAGGAAGGTTTTTGAGAAGGATGCTGTGTGGAGAATAGGCTAAAGGTGGAACAAAGGTGGGAGCAGGGAGACCAGTTCAGAGGCTGTTAGGATTTTCCTCGCTCACTCGTGTGTGGCTAGGTTGGAGTATTGTCCGGTAAACCGAAAGGTTGTGGGGTTCATTCCCTGGTCGGTTGGGGCACATGCCTAGGTTGTGGGTTTGATCCCCTGTTGGGGCGCATAGGCAAGGCAACAGATCTATATTTCTCTCTCACAACATTGTCCCCCACCCCTTCCCCTCTCTCTAAAGTCAATAAGCATGCCCTTGGGTGAGAAATTAAAAAAAAAGAGGCTATTCAGATTGATGGTGGTGACTTGAAACTGAGGTAATAATGGAGGTGTTGAGCAGTAGTCAGATTCAGGATATATATTTTTTTATTAAAAAAATTTTTAGCCCTGGCTGGTGGGGCATAGTGGATAAGGTGCCAGACTGTGAACCTAGGGGTTGCTGGTTCGATTTTTAGAGAGAGGGAAGGGAGAGAGACATCAATATATGGTTGCCTTTCACCTGCCTCCAGCTACGGACCTGGCTGGAGACCTGGCTGGCAATCTGGGTATGTGCCCTGGCTGGGAATGGAACCAGTGACCTTGGGGTTCACAAGCCGGTGCCTATCCACTGAGCCACCAGCCAGGGCCACGATATATTTTGAAGGTAGAGATGAAAGGATTTGCTACTGGTTGACCCATGAGAGAAAGAAGAGAGTCAATGATGACTCTGAGTTTTGGCTGGAACAAGTGGATGGCAGGAATTGTCATTGATGAAAGTGGAGATGGTACTGGCACAGGGAGCAGTTTTGTGGAGGGCGGCCAATGAGTAGTGGAAGTTTGGTATGGAACCTGTTAACTCTGAGATGCCTATAAACTACCCATGTAGAGATGTCTTAGACAATTGCATATAGGAATCTGGTTGAGGGACGGGATCAGGCCTGGGGATATGAATTTCAGAATCCTTGTCTTATAGGAGGAGGTATTTCAAGTCTGAATGAGCGAGTTGTAGACAGAGATCAGTCAAAAGAGACAGTGCAACATTTATTTGGGGGAGAAGGGAAAGCAGTGCTCCAAAAAGACATCATTTCTCTGGTTTGTTGTTCAAATGTTCATGCTGTAAAGTATGCTTACAGGTCACTTTGACTCATGTTCCTTTGCTCACAGTCTGGAACACATGGTAATCTTGGCGGGGTAGGGGGCGGTGAAGAAGTCTATGTTTAAAGCTCTTCAAAGTGGGGAACTGCAACTGCACTGTTAAATGATTTTTCTTTGTGGGTACAAGAAATCTGTAGGTTAGTCATTTGCCGCTGAAATTCATGCTGCAGATGCATCCCTTCCCGTCTTATTTTTTCTTTAGTAGAAATATTAAGCAGCTACTATTGCTTTCCAATTGAGAAGATTATTCAATTAACACCTGTCATGTTCAGTATATAAGTTTCTTAAAAATATTTTAATGGAAAGCCAAACCCTGATTACATATTGGAAAGAAAGACCATTTTCAGTCACAGTCAAGTTCGGGGTCTCTGGTTTTGTGAACCAATGTCATTCCAATAAATTCAATTAAAAGGTAAAATAAAGTAGTTGAATTAGCAAAATTAGTGACATTTTAATGTATTGAAGTATACTCTTAAGGTAGATTACCTTCTCTCATATTCATTAACTTCTCTGCCATGAAGAAGTTAAGTCGGCTGTTAACCCTGCAAAATACTGGGAAAGCAGACTTTTTAGCAGCCAGTATAATTCACATATTTGGATTCTGTCTTTGGAAAATTATGAGGCAGCAACTCTAGGAAGATTATGTCTTCTCTGAGAAGGAAAGGAGAGCCGCTCCTACTCTTAGAAGGGAGGAGCAGAAAACAGTTTTGTTAACCAGAGGGGAAATGGGAGAAACAGGATCCCATTCTAGTTTTTGTTTTAAACAGCTTTATTTAGATATAATTCACATACCATACAATTAAGTCGTTTAAAATATACATTTCCAAGTTTCTAGTGTAATCACAGAGCAGTGCACTCGTTCCCACAAGTTCAGAGCAGCCCCATCACTCCCAAAAGAAACTCCTGCACCCATTAGCCTTAGTCACTAGCTGTCACTCCTCCTTTCCTCCCAGCAGCCAGAATACACTTTGTATCTCTGTAGCTGTGCCTATTCTGAATATGAAGAGAAATAAAATCATATAATATGGGATCTATTGTGACTGGCTTCTTTCATTTAGCATAAGGTTTCCAAGTTTCATCCATGTTGTTGCACTTGTTAGTACTTCCTTCTTTTATGTGGTTGAATATTATTGTGTTGTCTAGATATAGATCATATTTTAATGATTTATTCTTCAGTTGATGGAGATTTGAGTTGCTGTTATGAGTAATGTTGCTGTAAACATCCTTATACAAGTTTTGGTATGGACATATGTTTTCATTTCTCTGAAATATGTATATAATCTGTATGAGTGGAATTGTTAGTTTATAGAGAAACTGTATGTTTAATCTTTGGGGGAACTCCCAGAGTATTTTCCAATGTATTTTTATATATTGCAAAATGATCACAATAAGTCTGGTTAATAACTATCACCATAAATAGTTAATATTTCTCTTGTGATGAGAATTTTAAGATACAATTTGCTATCTGAGCAACTTTCAAATACGCAATATGGTATTGCTAACTATAGTGGCCATGCTGTACTGACATCCCCAGGACTTACTTTATAACTGTGAGTTTATACTTTTTGAACCCTTCACTCAAAATCCCCTACTGAACCAGTGATCTGTTTTCTTTATCTATGAACTTGTTGCTTGTTTGTTAGTTTGTTAGTTGTTAGATTCCACATATAAGTGAGTTTGTATGGTATTTGTCTGACTTCTTTGACTTAGTATAATATTCTTTATGCCCATCCATGTTGCCAAAGCTATGTGCTTGTCTGAGTTTTATAGGTTTAGCTCTTACATTTATGTTTTTGATCAATTTTGAGTTGATTTTTGTGTATGATGTGAATTAGGGTCAAACTTAATTCTCTTGCATGTGCATGTACCCAGGTGTTCCCAGAACCCTTTGTTGAAGAGAATATTCTTTCAGATGTCTTGGTAACCTAATTAGAAATCAGTTGACCATAGATGAGGGTTTATTTCTGGACTATCAGTTTCATTCCCCTGATTTATCTATAAGTGTATCATTATGCCTGTAGCACACTGTCTTGATAACTGTTACTGTGTACCAAATTTTGAAATCAAGAAGTGTTAATTTTGCAGCATTGTTCTTCTTTTTCAATATTGTATTGGCTATTCTGGGACTCTTGCATTTCCATATGAGTTTTAGGATTAGGTTGTACACTAGCTAGGATTTTGCTAGAATTGCATTGAACCTAAAGCTCAATGTAGGGAATATCTGAACCTCGTATTTGTAGTTGTACAAACTGAGGTTTCCCAAAATATGGGGGTATTCACATTAAAGGTGTTTGGGAATTATTTACTGAAATGCATTGTGGCCCATCAATGCTCATATTGGATGGTTTTCATATACATTTTGTCATGAGTTTAGAAGGATTATTTTGGGGGATTACAATATATTAATTTGTATTACGGAATTATTCTAGACACTCCTAAAAGCTTAAGAGGCAAAAAAGTAAATATCTACAAGAGTTTTCCCAAGGAGAAAAAGCACCAATGAAGACAAATACACACGTATAATCACTCAATTGCCTTAGTTTTTGTGATTCGGCATTTAGCCTGAAAGCCCGTGTGGGACTAGGATGAGATAGCAGAGGGGGAATGATGGGCACGTGCTTTGTTACCGCAAAGGCCTTTCCAGATTGCTCAAGGCCAGGTGTCAATCAAGTGTGTAATCCTCCTTACTATGGTAGGAGGTGTCTTTTCGGAAAAGAGATTTCAGTGCTTAAACAGATAAGCTTGGGCCACTCCACTGTGGACTTTCTGATGCTTTAAGCAGGAAAAACATTTTTATCCCTTATTTTTGCATACAGGAAATCAACACCTATGCAGTTGTCTTTAAAAAAATTTTTTTTTTAAAGATTGTATTATTTTCAGAGAGAGAGGAAGGGAGAGAGGCAGAAAGGGTGAGAAACATCAATGTATGGTTGCGTTTCACCTGCCTCCAGCCATGGACCTGGCTTGCAACCAGACTATGTGCCTTGGCTGGGGAATCAAAACCAGCCACCTTTGGGTTTGCAGGCTGGCACCTAGGCACTGAGCCACCAGCCAGGGCCTGCAGTTGTCTTTATGGAATGATTTAGTCTCTCTCAAAATTTGCTTACATGCATTGGGTGTCTGAAGAATGAATTCACTGGGCTGTAATTGTTAGGCAAATGCCTGAGACAATGGCAGCTATCTCTGTTGTATAAGGAAAACCTGTGGTCCATTGGGTGGTTTTAAATCTGAAGTGGGGGAGGAAGGAAAAGCTGGAAAAGCTTTCCAAAGCCATGCCCTTAATTAAACACCCCCTAGGGTGTTCTTACCTTTCTCGAAATAATAAAGCATTAATACACCAAAATGTTGCATATTTTTTTCCGTCTTCAATGTTAAAATGGCTGCACAAAAATTCGCCCATTTTGTTTGATAAGCTGCTTTTCTGTGAATCGTGCTGCTATAACAGCTATCACAATACAACCTAACAAAATTGTTTCAAATGAAGTTAAAGATAACTAAGCACTATTGGAGTCATCAATGCTAATTCCTTGACTGAACTGCTCCCCTTCTTTGTCTCCTACCCCCCTCCCCTCTGCACACTGAAAGTCTGTTCCTTGTATTCATGTCTCTGGTTCTGGTTTGCTTGTTTGCTTTGTTCATTAGTCTCCTGTATTGGGTGAGATCATATGGTATTTGTCTTTCACTGACTGGCTTATTTCACTAAGCATAATACTCTCCAGTTCCATCCATGATGCTGCAAGGGTAGGAGTTCCTTCTTTCTGCTGCATAATATTCCATTGTGTAAATGTATCAAAGTATTTTGATCCAATCATCCACTGATGGGCACTTAGGCTGTTTCTAGCACTTGGCTATTGAAAATAGTGCTGCTATGGACATAGGGGTACATAGGTTCTTCTGAGTTGGTGTTTCAGGGTTCTTTGGATATAGTCCTAGCAGTGGAATTGCTGAATCAAAAGGCAGTTCCAATTTTAGTTTTTTAAGGAAATTCCATACTGTTTACCATAGTGGCTATACCAGTCTGCACTCCTACCAACAGTGCACCAGGTTTTCCTTCTTCCCACATTCTCACCAGCACTTGTTTGTTGATGATGGCCATCCTGACAGGTGTGAGGTGGTATCTCATTGTGGTTTTAATTTGCATCTCTCTGATGAGCATTCTTTTGTATGCCTTTGGGTCCTTCATATGTCCTCCTCAGAGAGGTGTTTGTTCAGGTCCTTTGCCCATTTTTAAATTGGGCTGTCTGCCTCCCTGGTGTTGAGTCGCATAAATTCTTTATAGATTTTGGAGATCAAACCCTTGTCTGAGGTGTCAGTGGCAAATATGTTTTCCCATACACTTGGTTCCCTTTGAATTTTGCTGATGTTTTCTTTAGCAGAACAGAAACTTTTCAGTTTGATATAGTACCATTTGTTTATTTGTTCCTTTATTTTCTTTGCCCTTGCAGAAGTATCAGTGAAAATATTTCTGCATAGGATATCTGAAATTTTACTTCCTATGTTTTCCTCTAGAACTTTTATGGTGTCACAGCCTATGTTTAAATCTTTTATCCATCTTGAGTTTATTCTGGTGTATGGTATAAGTTGGTTGTCTGGTTTTACTTTTTTTTGCATGTTTCTGTTCAGTTCTCCCAACACACTTGTTGAAGAGACTATTTTTACTTCATTTTCTGTTCCTTATCCGTTTGTTGAATATTAGTAGCCCATAAAGTCCTGGGTTTATTTCTGGACTCTCTGTTCTGTTCCATTGATCTTTTTCTTGTGCCAGTATCAGACTGTTTTCATTACTATGGCTTTGTAATATAGCTTGCTATCTGGTATTGTGATTCCTCCTACTTTGTTCTTCTTTCTTAGAATTGCTGTAGCTATTCGAGGTCATTTTTGACTCCATATGAATTTGTTAAGTGTTCTAATTCTGTGAAATATGATGTTGGTATTTTAATAGGGATTGCATTGAATCTGTAGATGGCTTTGGGTAGTATGGACATTTTAATAATATTAATTCTTCCCAACCATGAACATGGTATATGCTTCCATTTATTTGTATCTTCCTTAACTTCTTTCTTCAGTGTTCTGTAGTTTTCTGAGTACAAGTCCTTTATTTCCTTAGTTAAGTTTATTCCTAAGTACTTTATTTTTCTTATTGCTATCGTGGCATTTATTTTCTGGCTTCTATCTTTGATGTTCATTGTTGGTGTATAAAATGCCTTCAATTTCTGGATATTAAATTTGAATCCAGCTATTTTGCCCAGTTCACTTATTAGGTGGAGTAGATTTTACTGGAGTCTATAGGGTTTTCTATATACACAGACCTGGCTGGAGAACTGGCTTGCAACCTAGTTATGTGCCCTGGACGGGAATCGAACCAGCGACCTTTGGATTTGCAGGCCAGTGTCTATCCACTGAGCCACCAGCCAGTGGATTTAAAAGGGCATTACTTTTTAAAAAGTTATTGCTGGATCCATTTTGCCAATATTTTGTTGAGAATTTTCACATCTGTGTTCATCAGAGATATTGGCCTGTAGTTTTCTTTCTTTGTTAGGCCTTGACCTGGTTTTGGGATTAGAATAATACTGGCCTCATAAGAAGAGTTTGGTAGTCTTCCCTCTCCTTGGATTTTTTGGAGTAGTTTGAGAAGAGTAGGAGTTAGTTCTTCCCTTAAATGTTTGGTAAAAAATTTCACCTGTGTAGCCATCTGGTCCAGGGCTCTTGTGTGCTGGGAGTTTTTGATTACATCTTCAATTTTGCTAGTTGTTATCGGTCTATTCAGGCTTTCTGCTGCTTCTTGATTGAGTTTTGGTAGGTTATACATTTCCAGAAATTTGTCCATTTCACCCAGGTTGTCAAATTTCTGATCATATAGTTGTATGAAGTAATTTCTTATAATCCTTTGTATTTCTATGGTATTGGTTGTAACTTCTCTGTTGTTCCTGATTTTTAGTTGTACCCTCTCTTTTTCTTGATGAGGCTAGTTAAATGGTTTGTCAATTTTGTTTATCTTTTTTAAAAGAACCAGCTCCTGGATTTGTTGATCCTTTGAATTGTGCTTTTAGTGTCTATGTTGTTTAATTCTGCTCTGAACTTGATAATTTCCTTCCTTCTACTCGCTCTGGGCTTTGTTTGTTGTTGCTCCTCTAGTTCTTGTAGCTTTATGGTTAGGTTGTATAAGCTTCTTCTATCCCTTTTTTTTTTTTTTTTTGCTTTTTCTATCCTTTTTAGGTAGGCCTGTATTGCTATGAATTTCCTCCTGAGGACTGCCTTCACTGTGTCCCATAGGTTTTGGGGTGTTGTGAATTCATTTTCACTTGCTTCCAGATACTTTTTTATTTCTTCTTTGATCTTAATATTAACCCATTCCTAACTTAATAGCATGTTATTCAGTCTCCATGAATTGTATTGCTTTGGGATTGTTTTCCTTGAGATTGGTTTCTAGTTTCAAGCCATTGTGATCTGGGAAGATGCTTGGTATAATTTCAACTTTCTTGAATTTGTGGAGGTTTCTTTTGTGTCCTACTGCGTGGTCTATCTTTGAGAATGTTCCATGTGCATTTGAGAAGAATGGGTCTTTGGGGTGAAAAGTTCTGTAGTTCTGTATCTTCTTTCATTTTTAAATACATCATGTTTTTATTTATTTTTTCATCATCTGTTTTTATCAGTTTAGTGCTAGGTATCTTTTCTTTGTGTGATTACGGCATCCTGGCTCAACCCACCTGTAACACAACCCTCTGGATTGTAATTGTCTCCTGTTACTAAGCAAAGAGCCCCAAGAGATCCAAGCCAGTATCCCCAGCAATGTGCAGGGTGCAGGGTCCGGCATAAGATGGGAGTCTCGCAGAGGTTTGTTGAAAGAGTAGCTGATAAACAATACAGACACTTCAAGTTATATTGAACCATGGGTTGTTTTGCATTCTTGTTCTTACCTTCCATTCTCTTATTCCTTCCTTACATTTCCTGTCTTCCCCTAGAATTCTACTTTGAGCTTACCTGGGGGTAGTAAAATCATCCCACAGTTGAGCCTCTGATGACAGTGAGATTTGTGAATGCACATCCCTGATTTGGAACCAATTTATATGCTGTTTAAATAAGTGGTAGAATGACATTGAATGCTTAGTAGGTACTCAGGTAACACTTTCAAAGGTTTGATTTCACTTATACAAGTCATTTTCATGTGACCTCAGAGTTCCTGTGATCTTGGTTGCCACATCTGGTCCCCCCACCCACCCATTTTTAGACTGTCAAGTCACTGTACTTACTCCAGCTCTATTGGTAAAAAACTCTTTTCATATTTTTTTTTCAGTTATCACTAAAACAATTTATAAGGTGCTCTTTCAAAATAGATGGTTTATGAAAAAAAAATCTATGGTAAGAGCCACGGCTAAGACCAAAACATAATGTATAATGATTATGTTGGTACACATAAAGGTCCTTGCTAATACTCAGTTTTTAAATTGATGTTTAACTGGTGGGTATAAAAGATTACCTTTCTGTCCCTGAAATGAATTTCACACATTACAAATGCAGTGGATGATCTCTTGGGATGATCTTTTGTGAAATGCCTGCTTGTGTTATTTTTTTTAATTTAATTTTATTGTTGTTGCTTGTGCTATTTTTACCCCGTTTTTCTACCTGGTGATTTGTCTTTTTAAAAAATTAACTTAGAATCTTTTATATGCCCTTGATAGTATTTTTCACTTATATGTGTTGCAAATATCTGCACCCTATTTATTGCCTGTCTCATTTTTAAAAAAATTTTATTCTTGTTGTATTACATCCATCCCCTTTTTGCTCCCCTCTGTCCCCCTCCCCACCCACCCATTCCCCTCAAAGTCAATCCCACCTGTTGTCCATGTCCATGGTTCCTTTACACTAGGTTCTTCTCTAAGCTGCTCCCCACCTGTCTCATTTTTTTTTCCATATTTCATTATTTTTAGAAAGAGGGAAAGGGAGACAGGCAGAGAGGGAGAGAGAAGAGACATCAATGTATGGTTGCTTTTCACCTACCTCCAGCCACAGACCTGACTGGAGACCTAGTTTGCAACCTGGTTATGTGCCCTGGCTGGGGAATCGAACCTGCGACCTTTGGGTTCACAGGCTGGCGGCCTGTCTCATTTTTGTATGATCTTTTGATGAAAGAAAAATTGAAATTTAACATTGCCTGAATTATCAGTCTTTTCCTTTATTCTTTGTGCTTCTTGTATACTGATTAAAAAATTTTATCCCACCCACAGGTTGTACAGATATTTTCTTGTATTCTCTCTGATCTGATTCCTAATGCTGTAGGCTTTGAATCTTCACCAGTGCATGACCCTTAAAACCAAATTGTAAGTCACCTGAGAATTGGCAGATGCCTAGGGGCAACTTCTGTTCTTAGTTGGTTTACTTCCTCACGACCTTTGCAGTAGTAGTGGTTTTGGCCTCTGAGGATTTCCTTGTCTTTTCTGCCAGCTCAGCCATGCATTTGAAAGGCTTTAGTTTTATTTTTCCCACCACGATTTTTTGTGTTTTGTAGCGGGAAGGTTTTTCAGGATTTTTAGTCCTATGACTAGTAAGGGAAGCTCCTCCATGTTTTTCTAACTTGAAAGTTCAATTTTTATATTCAAGTGTGATATCACTTAAGAGTTTTCCCTTGTACACAAGGCCTGAGATGTGGATAAGGAACCATGGTCTTGTTCCATTTCCCTATTTGCGGATGAACTGAAAGGTGGGAGTGGTATTCTGACCTTGAGGCAGTTGTAACTGGGTGAAGGTGGGAATTAAAATCTTTGCAGAAACAAAATGCTAACCCAGTCATTGTATACCACTGCCTGAATTCTTGTACACTACATTTTTTCAAGTATTGATGTTATTTTTTCTTTTTTCTATAATAATGACCAGCACTTACTGAGCATTTACCACATACTAGGCACTGTTCCAAGTCTTTGCATGTAGTAACAACTTCACTATTATAGTAACCCCATGAAATAGATATTATTATTTCCCCCATTTTACCACTAAAGAAAACTGAGACACACAGAATCTGTATAGCTTGCCCAATGCCACACAACTTGCCAGAAGTAGAGCTGGAATTGGAATGCAGGCAATCTGTCTTTGGAGCATGCACTCAAAAATACCCTGTTATATTTTCTCTGTAAGAAATATTTATGCAAAAAAAATTGAGAATTTTGTGTGTATATATCACCCACGATAACACTGAACTATAACCACTGTGTTAACTTATTGGTACTGTGACGTCATTTTGGTTTATTTTTATACGCAACCTTCATTTTTTTCCCCCTTAACACACACTTCTAAAAGCTGAGCTGCCTTCTATTTGCTTTTCCTGATTAAATTCCTTTGGAAGGAGAAGTGGAAAATGTACATCCGTTGTGCAAATGAACTTCTTTTGTTACAAGCACCAGTCCTTTCCTTTATTTGTTTTTTGTAACAGCTTTATTGGGATGTAATTCACACACCATACAATTTACCAGTTTAAGTGTAAAATGCAGTGTTTCTGTTGGCAGGCTGACAAAGTTGTATGCCCATCTCTGCAGTCAGTTTTAGCTAATTTCATCGTTTCTCAAAGATTGTGCCATCTTCCACTGTCATCTTTCTGATTTTCCCATTCCCCCATCCTTAACCAACCACTACACCTACTTTGTTTCTCTGTGTTTCGGATATTTCATATAAACGAAATCATGTAATATGTTACTTCTTATACTTAGCGACATCTTTTCAAGATCCCTTCCTGTTGTTGCATGTACCAACCAGTCCTTCATTACTTGTTATTGCCAAAAAATATTCCATTGTATGGATATGCCATGTTTGTCTATCTGTCTTTCAGTGGATGGGCATTTGTGTTGTTTCTACCTTTTGGTGGTTATGAATGATGATATTAATATTCTGTACATGTGTAGATGTATGTTTTCATTTCTTTAGGGTGGATACCTAGAAGTAGAATTGCTGGGTCATATGGTAACTCTAACTTTTTGAAGAATTACATAGCTGTTTTGCATAGGAGCTAAACCATCTTACATTCCCATGAACAGTATATGAGAGTTCTGATTTGTCCATGAACTTACTAACACTGTTACCTTACATCTTTTTCTTTTTTAAGATTTTACTTATTATTTTTAGAGAGAGGGGAAGAGAAAGAGACAGAGAGGGAGAGAAACATCAGTGTATGGTTGCCTTTCACCTGCCTCCAGCTACAGAACTGGCTGGAGACCTGGCTTGCAACCTCATTAATGTGCCCTGGCTGGGGAATCGAACCAGCGACCTTTGGGTATGCAGGTCAGCACCTTAGCGATTGTGCCACCAGCCAGGGCTTGTACATCTTTTTGACTATATAGCCATCTCCATGGGTTTGAAGTGTGTATGTCATTGTTGTCTTAATATGCACTCCATTATGACTAAATGATGATGAGCATCCTTGCATATGCGTATTGGCCATTTTTTTTTAAAGATTTTATTTCATTGTGTTTAGAAAGAGGGGAAGGGAGAGAGGCAGAGAGGGAGAGAATCAATGTATGGTTGCGTTTCACCTGCCTCCAGCCACAGACCTGACTAGAGACCTGGTTTGCAACCTGGTTATGTGCCCTAGCTGGGGAATCGAACCTGCGACCTTTGGGTTCGCAGGTCGGCGCCTTAACCACTGTGCTACCAGCCAGGGTCCTATTGGCCATTTTTATATCTTTTTGGAGGTGTGTCTGTTCAGTCCTTTGCCCATTAAAATTTTTTGCCCTTTTTATTATTGATTAGTAAGTGTTCTTTATGTGTTTAAGATGCATATTCCGTAGCAGATAATTTACAAATATGTTCTCCCTTTTTGTGGGTTATCTTTGGACTTTGTCAGTGTCCTTTGAAAAACAAAAGTTTAAATTTTGACAAAGTCAGATTTGGTTTTTTTTTTTTCTATTGTTGTTTTGCTTTTGATGTCATATATATGAAGGTTTCGCTTAATGCAAGGTGGCAAATATTTATTCCTGTATTTTATTTTAAGAATGTTATTGTTTTAGCTCTTACATGTCCTTGTTTGATTCACTGTGAGTTAACCTTTGTATATAGTGTAAAGTAGTAGGGATTCAACTTCATTCTTTTGAATGTGGGTATCTTGTTTTCCCAGTATCCTTTGCTGAAAAGGCTATTCTTTCTTCATTGAATTGTCTTATCCTTGTTTAAAAAAAATCAGTTGACTTTTAGATATATGGGCTAATTTTTGGACTCTAAATTCTATTCCATTGATCTTTATGTCTGGCATTAAGCCAGTATTACTATGTTGTTATAGCTTTGGGTAGTAAGTTTTAAAATTGGGAAGTATGAATCCTCCAACTTTGTTCATTTTTTTCAACATTGTTTTGGTTAATCTGCCTCCCATGCATTTTCACATGAATTCTAAGATCCACTTTTCAATTTCTGGAGGACAAAAAAAGCCAGTATAGGATTTTCATAGGGGTTGCTTTGAATCTGTATATCAATTAAAGGGAGTATTATCACCATAATAGTATTAAATAGAGTTTGTGAATGTGGGATGGCTTTTCAGTTATTTAGATCATCTTCAGTTACTTTCAGTAATGTTTTGTAGTTTTCCGAGTATAAGTTTTGCAAACTTATACTTTGCACAATGGAAATACAATTGATTTTTTGTATATTGATCTAATATACTCTATCTTTGCTGAACTTGTTTGTGCTAAAAGGTTTCATCGTGTGTGTGTGTGTCCCTGTGTGTGACTTTCTTAGTATTTTGTACTCACAAGATCACGTCATTTATAAGTGCAGATAGTTTTAGTTTTACTTCTCTTTTTGGGGAACTGTATTTTGGGGATCCTGGAGACCACCCCAGATTTGATGACTTTTACTAGGTGGATTCACAGGGCTCTGCCTGTATTCATACTCACAATTAGTATTTATTACAGCAAACAGATGAAAAGCAAAATCTTAGAGTAGAACTCAAGCCAAGTTTTATTTGGAGACTACCACACAAAAAGGGGTCCTTTCCCTTTCCCTTTCCCTTCCCTCAGGCTTTGTGTCGTATAGGTGCTTATAAACAACGGAGCCGTAGGGAACCTTCCTTGAATTGCCTGAGGCTACACCAAAAATTGGTAGCTAATTGATTTGTGGACGACGCCAGTTTCTACGTCCCAGCTTTTCTGTTGTAGGAGTTACTTGCTTGGAAAATACCTTTGTGCTAAGTCAGTGATCCTGGATCAAAGGCATTCCAGAAGGCTGCTCTCCTCTGGAGGCCTGCAAAGTTCTCCACATTTAGCTTCTTCTAGTCTTGCTTGCAAGATTTAGCTAGACTTGCCCATGTTCTAAACGCAAACCGAATCAGGCCGTAGATATAATCCCCTAGTATTTTACCTACTCCTGTGTTGGTGCCTGGTAGCTTTCCCCTGGAAAGTTCTTTTCTATTCCCCTGTCAACATATTTGAATTCTAATACAATTTCAAGGCTCAGCTCAAATGTCACATCACCTATGCAGCATGCACTCTTCTTTTTTCCCTCACTCTTTCCATTTAGATGGAATAATTTCCCCCTCCCTATACCCTGTATTTTGTATTTCTGAAATAGCACATGCTGTGCTTTATATTCGATATTGTATATTTCCGATGTAGTGCACACTGCACTCTATTTTATGGCCATTCGTTTCTGTCACAGCCTGGGTTAAAATTTTAAGCCTTTTTTCCCCTTTTTTTAATTTATGGGGTGACACTGGTTAACAAGATTATACAGGTTTCAAGTGCACAGTTCTACAACACATCATCTTTACACTGTATTGCGTGTTCACCATCTTAAGTCAAGTCTCCTTCCGCCACTTACCCCCCTCCCCACACCCTCCTCCCCCTTCCTGCTCAATCATCACACTGTTGTCACTGTCCATGAGTTTAAATTTTAAAGCTTTTTAAAGTGGGGAGCTATTCATATTCCAATGGGCCTTAGCACCTAGCAAAGGGGAGCAAATAGAAACCCACTGGATGTTGGATGAATTGAATTACAATGGCTTGGAAGGAGGCCTTGTAGGTTAACAGAGGGAGGATTTAGCGAGCATTTTCCTTTTCTTTTGTGACAACAGAATTATGCAAGTCTTTCATACCGTACCTTTATTTCAGTACAAAGTACTGCAGAGTTTGTTTTGCTCGAACCTAATGGGAATTCGTTTTGCGATGGCTTCACAGTTACCCTTTTATTTATTTCACCTTTTAAAGCAGAACCACGTGCCCAGGCAGGGCCCCAGTCTGCTGCATGTGCTAAATCATTACTATTTACAGGTGGGCGAGTGTAGCCCACGTTTATTTTGAAAGGGAAAAGCCGTGCTCATAGAATCCCATCTGCCTCACAGCAGGATTTAAACCCCTAAAAACAAAACCTAATTTCATCCGAGTCCAGCCCGTCAGCAACAGGGCACTTTCAAAGAGATGAGTGCTTCCAAGTAAGCCCCACTGTTAAAAATACCCGGCTGTAAAAATGATGGCATTTCTTGCAAACGATTTTGCAAAAACGTTCCTGATCCAGTGTGGGATGGAACTGTTGCTGGCAGAAAATGGGGGGTTGTGGAGCCGTATCTAGGTAATAAGTTGCAGGGGAGCTTATGGAGCGCACTCTGCGTGTCCTTTCGTGACCGCCTGTGAGGGATAAGGAACCAAATAGATGACACCATAAAAAGCATCTTCTAAAAATCTTCTACCAGATTAGATTCTGCCTTGGGCGTGAACGGTATCTGGTGCCTGGCAGTCGTGCAGTCTGAGTTTTCTTGAATGAATAAATGCATGAATGGGAGCCTGTTTCCTCATCTGTATGAGGAGGGGCGTTTTAATATCTCCTTGGGGAGGATTACTGTTAAGACCAAAGGAAATGCATGCAAGCGGCTTTATGCAGAGTCTGGCAGGGACACATCTATTGTTAATCATTTACACTTTCCCCTCTGTGCTCATACTGATAGCGGGAGAGGGTTGAGGGCCAGGGAAGAGATTGAGATGGTATCTTTCTGGTCGACATGTCCTGTCTTTCCCTTTCTATCTTAATTTGTGCTTCATCTTTGCCTCTTTTTAGGAAGATAGGAGAAGAGAGGTGTTGGCCCTTTTGTGCAGTTTGCTTGCCGTGGCTCTGTGTGCCTGGGCAAAATGGCATGAGTGCACAGCATGGTTCAGGGCTCATGCTCTTTTGCATATGACACGGGTGAGTGTCACTGTGAAATAACGCTCAAGGGTTGGAATTACTGCTGGTAGGCACCAGAATCTGGAGTAAAACTACTTTCTATAAAACGAGAATGCTTCTAGATGCCAAGTTACTTAACTTTCTAAACTATCATTTTCCCTCCAGGAGTCGTTAATAAACTGAGAAGAGTTGAATTTCCTTGGAATGGTAAGACATGCTCAGATCATGGAGGCATAGACTCTTGGGGAAGTAGGACTTAAAAGATTATTTATTGTAGTCCAGCTACATGCTTGATGGTTGCCTCTAGCTCAGCCTTTGTTCAGAACAACTCTATTAATGATAGCGAAGGGCTTCTCTAGCCTCATTTCATCTACATCCTGTAGAACAAAATGCTTGTTCACCTGGAGTCTCTGGCTCTCTGTTGCCATCCTCCCCCCACCCCTCGTTTCCTTTCCCCTCTACTTCCGCCCTCTCTTCCCCCCTCCCCCTCTTCTTCTCCCCCTCTTCCCCCCTCCCCCCTCTTCTTCTACCCCTCACCCCTTTCTTAAAACCCGCCAGCTAGCCAATGAAACAATCAGCCAATCAACCAGCCAAACGAACAAAGGGACTACCTGATTAAATAGCTTTGAGAAACACTGCATACACAGTTTATACTCAAAGAGTTGCAGTGCTTCTAATGTGTACGTATTTGCTGGGAATATAAATAGTATATCTAACCCCCAATATTTCACAAACTTATTTGATTGTGAGCCTTTGTTGTTTTTACCTAGAGCATCAGTCCACAACTCGGAACAGTAGCTGGTACTCAATAAAGAGTTGTTTAAAAAAGTTGATGAATGTAAAATAAACGTTTAAAAATGATAACAGGTACCCTTATCAAGGTGACAGGTGTTCTCCATCTCTGCAAGTAACCTACCAAAAATTGAATGGGTATATCTTGCTCCCCTGTGAACCATCCTAAATAGTTATTTCCACATCTTTTAGCATTTTAAAAAGTCTCTGTGTTTGAAGTTGGAGTTTGTATCCCCATTTGCACAAACTGCCTTTTATGTTCTAAAAGCAGTATTCGTGATGACTTCACAACAAAAGCTTGTCTCTTTGTGCTTCCTGATCAAATGTATGGATTGAAGGAATTCCCGCACTGTTCTTGCCTTTTGTTCCCAGCGTGTGCCTGGTTGTGTTTGATTTTACAAGCACGTGGTGCTTCAGCAAGCCTCTTAAATGAAGCTGCTGCAACCAGGTGTTTTAAGGGTGTTTGTCAGATTACCAGTTGAGTTATTCCCCCTTTTTTGGCTTCCCAACCGCCCTTTTGGGGCTTAGCAACTAGTCATAAGTAAATAAAGTGATACTTTTCATTTGTGGGTAATTGAGGTTTCCACCTGGGACACCTTGACAAGCCTCCTATCAAGTGTGAATCTGGCCGACAAGGAACATGCTATTATGTGGACTTGATCCAGCATTGCTGATCCAGGCGTTTTATTTCTCATGCTCCAGAAGAGTTTAAAGGGTTAGCAGGAGGAACATTATAAATCATAATGTATTCTCACATTTGTATTTCAGTAGGAAATCTGTGCAGAAGTTCAAGCGAGTCCGATACAAAGTTGGGTGGAACTCAGTGTCAACTTTCTCCAAAGTCAATCCTCTGTCTTTTGTGGTTGCTTAGTGATAACCCTGTGTCTTCTGCTTTCTCCCTGTCCTTATCACCTCTCTCAGTCTGTTCCCATCGCATAATGTTATCACTTCTTAAAGTAATACCATCTCCTGTCTTGATCATTATGCCATCCTTTTTCATCAGTATGGAAATATTTGTTGGCATATCGCAAGAGACATTTTATTGTAGAAACATCAGCATATTTCTCTTCTATCTATGGATTTTACCTGCTGTTGGATCTTACAGAATGTAAGGGGCCTTAAAAAACATTTGTTGTCTTTCCCTCACTTCTCAAATGGGGGTAATGAGGTGAGGGGTAGGGAGAGACTTGCTCAGGATCACACAGCAGCACACTGACCCAGCCAGCAGTAGGCCCAGGTCCTGCTATTCCCAGCCCTTGGCCTTTTATGGCTGATACTTCTCTTATTAAATAAGTGGGTTAAGAAAATATAGAGTAAGTGAACATAGTGTCTGTAGCTGTGTGAGAGCCTTAATCAAATGGGAGGAATTAAGTTTCAGTTAATACTAACAGCACACCCAGATCTGCCACCTGACATAAAATTCATCAATTTATCTTCAACTGGTCCCAGCAGGGAGGGATTTGAGTTTTATTAAGTAGGAATATTTTAATGTCTTAAGCTCCTATTTAAATAGCAGGCCACACATTTGGGGCATTGTCACTTTTATGGGCAGAAGGAAGAGTTCTGGTCCTCTTTGCATGATCCTCATTCTCACCCTTCTTCCACATCTTCATGCCTGAAAATGTCAATGTGTGACATGTTTGCAGCTATCAGAAACACATTCTTTTATCTGAGGAAATATGTGGCAGTAGAAAAGTAACTGCATTAGGCAGCCCGGTTGTGAAAACACAAAAATGTAAAAGTGCGTGGGATGTACCAGGAGCCTCATTTTAAAAAATAACATTTTTTTAGGAATTAATTTTTATGTCCTGACAAATTTCAGATTTTTAATGGCATGGATCTTATGAAAATAAATTTGTTGATTAATTTCTTTTTTTGTTGTTCATTAATTTCTTTGTTTCAAATTGGGGGGTGAGGGCTGGGTCATTCTGTAACAGATACCCTAATCTAACATCTAATGTGGACCCATTGAGACCTTGTTTTTGTCATTCCCTTGAGCAGAGTTGACTCTGATAAACCACCTCTATGTAGTATCAGGTTGGCCAAAAAGTTTATTTACTTTTTTTTCATAAATGGCTCTAGTAGTGTGTAGTTGTCTTTAATATCATTCAAAACAATTTTGTTAGATTGTATTGTGACAATAATCATATCAGTGTGCATTTTAGAAAACTTGTCAACCCCTCTGGCTGGTGGCACAGTGGATAAAGGTGCTGACCTGCGAACCCAAGGGTCGCTGGTTCAATTCCCAGCCAGGGCACATGGCCAGGTTGTGGGCCGGTTCTCCAGCCAGGTCCGTGGCTGGAAGCGGGTGAAAGGCAACCATACATTGATTCTTGATTCTCTTTCTCCCTGCCTCTGTCTCTTCCCCTCTCTCTAAAAATAATAAATAAAAATCTTAAAAAACTTATCAAAATTGTGAATTTATGTGTGGCCATTTTAATAGTGAAGAAAGAAAGGTACAGAACACTTTTGACATATTATGCTTTATTTCAAGAAAGGTGAAAATGCAATGGAAACAAACAAAAGATTTGTGCAGTGTATGGAGAAGGTGCTGCGACTGATCATACATGTCAAAAGTGGTTTGTGAAGTTTCTTGGTACTATTGACATTTTAGCCAAATAATTATTTGCTGTGGGGCTGTCTTTTGCATTGGAAGATGTTTAGTAGCACCCCTGGCCTCTACCTACTAGAAGCCAATAGCTGGAGATAGCTGACATACTCAAAAATATCCAAATCAGTAAAGTTAGTGGTGAAAATGAAAAATGTGTCTTTTATGGAAAGAAATCACACAGATCTTTTGGCCAACCCCATATGATTTGAGGATCACTAACAAGGGTAATGTGTCATCAGTCAGACATACCAGAAACTAGGTCTTTGAAGGCCTTTTGTATCATAGAGCAAGTGATATAGAAATATGTTTCTATAAGAGATGTGGAACCGCAGGCATTAGAACCAATAACCTAAAATAGCCTAGTTAAATGACCTGTTTTCTTTATAAAAAAGTTATTCTTGCTCAGAGATGAGAGGCAGGTAGTGGACTTTGATTTTTGGCCCCCGTAGAGTTCACAAGAATTGAACATTAGAAATCAGCACTTAAGATCAGGGACAACTAAAACATATTGAACAACGAGTGCATGGATGTTGTTCCACCTGTGATGATCAAAGGTGAGTTAATATGCCACCGTTTATAAAACACCCACTGTTATGCCAGGCATTTTGCATTTAGTTGGCACAGCACCCTATGAGGTAGATGTTATTCTGCCCAGTTAACAAGTAAGGAAACTGAGGCTCAGAGAGGCTAAGCAACTTGCACTTGCGTACAGCCAGTAAATGCAAGAAACTGAGAGTGAATTCACGTGTGTCTGACCCAAAAGCTACAAGCTTAACCACTACACTGGACTTAGTCTTGGACTCTTTTCCTGACTTATATGATGGAATCATAATACTTTCCTTGGGGTTATTTTAAGGATTCAATAAGGTAAGAGATCCGAGAAGTGCTCTGTAATCTCTAACAAAACAATTATGTTGGAAGAACATAATTTCATTGTAGAATGAAAGGCATTATCAGAAGTAGGAGCCAATCTGCTAGTGTCTCCTTTAAGTATATATCCAGATGACCTGGAGTTTGGATCTTGCCCCTGGCTTTCTGGTGAGTGAGAGTAGTTTCTGTCCTATGCATAGATTCTGAGAATTAGGACCCTAGTCCTACTTACTTAGTGATGTTTTCACCAGTAAGATTTCCTTGCCAAGCGGATGAAGAATAAAGAAGAGACGATCAGCAGTGTGTCTGCACAGACACCTGTGGGACCCCCGGAGTTCTTTTTAGCACACTGTACAATCATGTGTATGGTTCTGACTGTACTTTGACATGTATGTTGTTTCCTTTTCTCATTTGTCATAGACTTCGAACTGCATCTCCGTGTAAAAGACATCGGTCATTTCTTAATGCAAGACATCGCCTTTTTGTCTGGTAAGCAGACTTTTACGTATATTTAGACCGGATGAGTATATGAATTGATTAGCAAAGTTAGTTTGGTCTTTATTAGTGTATGTGTGTATATTTTGAGAAACACTGTTTTAATAAACATTTATACATTTTTTTCACGTAGTTGCTAAAAATTGACATTTAGAGAATAATTGGAGGCCTTGCAATATGTTTAGATATGTGATGAAAACCAATATTACCACACTTGTATATTTGACTTTTCAGACAAGTCTTTAGAAATCTATGATAGGTGAAAGTAGAATACATCTCTTAGGTGGGCGCTGACTGGGTGAGAGGGTAGCACCTGGGGTGGCTTCTTAGATATTTTCTCCTCTACCATACTCTGATTATTTAAATGTTTATTACAAATACTGTCAAGTCATTCACCTAGTCAAGCAGCTGTACTAAGTTGTTTTTCTTTAGGATTTCATTTATACATGATAAAAGAAGTTTGCTTTTTTAAAAAAGATTTATTATTTTTAGAGAGAGGGGAAGGGAAAGAGGCAGAGAGGGAAAGAGACATCAATGTATGGTTGCTTTTCACCTGCCTCCAGCTACGGACCTGGCTGGAGATCTGGTTTGCAACCTGGTTATGTGCCCTGGCTGGGGAATCGAACCAGCGACCTTTGGGTTTGCAGGCTGGCGCCTTATCTACTGTGCCACCAGCCAGAACTAAGAAGTTTACTTTTCTAAAATATATTTCTGTATTTGTATATGTATATGCATTTGTATAATATTTTATTATTCTATTATAGTTTTCTCAATTTTTCCTTATTGTTCTCCTCCTGCCAGCCCACCCCTCTCTCCCACAGTCAACCCCCTCTTTTGTCCATGACTATGGGTCATTCATACATGTTCTTTGACTAGTCCTTTCCCCTTCCTTCCTCCATTCCCCCCCCACCTCCTCTCCTACAGATGCCAGTCTGTTCCATGTTTCCATGTCTCTAATTCTGTTTTTCTCATTAGTTTATTTTGTTCATGAGATTCCATTTGTAAGTGAGGTCATATGGTATTTGTCTTTTGCCAACTGGCTCATTTCACATAGCATAATATTCTCCAGTTCCATCTATGCTATTGCAAAAGGTAGGAATTCTTTATTTCTGCTGCATAGTATTCCATTGTATAAATGTACTGCAGTCTTTTAATCCACTTATCTGTTGATGGGCTTTTGGGCTATTTCCAACACTTGGCTATTGTAAATAGCACCTGCTATATAATTTTTTTAGTGGTGATAAAATAGATTTCCAGTCAAGATGGAGGCATAGGTAAACACATCTCAAAGAACTACGGCCCAAATGAAAGACGAGAATAAAACTCCAGAGAAAGAACTAAATGAAATGGAGATAAGCAACCTATCACATGCAGATTTCAAAATATTGGTTATCAGGATGCTTCAGGAACTCACTAAGTACTTCAACGGCATAAAAAAAGACCCAGGCAGAAATGGAGGTTGCATTAAGTGAAATACAGAAAAATCTTCAGGGAACCAACAGTAGAGAGGATGAAGCTGAGAATCAGATTAACAATTTGGAACACAAGGAAGGAAAAAGCATTCAATCAGAACAGCAAGAAGAAAGAAGAATTTTAAAAAACAAGCCTTGGCTGGTAGCACAGTGGATAAGGTGCCAACCTGCGAACCCAAAGGTCACTGGTTTGATTCCCAGCCAGGGCAACATAACCAGGTTGCAAGCCAGGTCCCCAGCCAGGTCTGTAGCTGAAGGCAGGTGAAAGGCAACCAGCCATACATTGAAAAACAAAACAAAAACAAGGATAGGCTTTGGAACCTCTGGAACATCTTTAAGCTTTCCAACATCCTAACCATAGAGGTGCCACAGGAGAAGAGGAAGAACAAGAAATTGAAAACTTGTGAAAAAATAATGGAGAACTTCCCAAGTTTGGTGAAGAAAATAGACATATAGTATAAGTCCAGGAAGCACAGAAAGTCCCAACCAAGATGGACCAAAAAGAGGACCACACCAAGACATATCATAATTAAAACAGGAAAGGTTAAAAATAAAAAAAATCTCAAAAGCAGCAAAAGAAACGTAGATCCCATAAGATAGTCAGCTAATTTCTCAAAAGAAACTTTGAAGACTAGAACAGACTGTCAAGAAGCATTTAAAGTGATAAAAAGCAAGGACCTACAACCTAGATTAGTCTGTCCAGCAAAGATATCATTGAGAATGGAAGAGCAGATAAAGTGCTTCCCAGACAAGGTAAAGCTAAAGGAGTTGATTATCACCAAGCCATTATTATATGACATACGAAAGGAAATTATATAAGAAAAAGAAGATCAAAATGATGAACATTAAAATGGCAATAAATTCACAACTATTAATAGCTGAATCCAAACAAACTAAGCAAACAAGCAGAACAGGACCAGAATCACAAATGTGGAGATTATTTAGTTGGTTATCAGTTGGGAGGGGAAGGGGAAGAATGAGGGAAAAGTTGCAGGGATTAAGAAGCACAAATTGGCCCTGGCTGGTAGCACAGTGGGTAAGGCGCCGGCCTGCGAACCCAAAGGTCGCAGGTTCGATTCCCCAGCCAGGACACATAACCAGGCTGCAAACCAGGTCTCCAGTCAGGTCTGTGGCTGGAGGCAGGTGAAAAGAGCAACCATACATTGATGTCTCTCAGCCTCTCACCCTTCCCCTCTTTCTAAAAATAATGAAATAAAATTAAAAAAAAAAACAAAACACAAATTGGTAGGGACAAAATACACGGGGGGATGTCAAGAACAGTGTAGGAAATGGAGAAGCCAAAGAGCTTATATGCATACCCTTGGACATGAACTAAGTGGGGGTGATTGCTTAGGGAATGGTGGTACTGGGTGGAGGGGGACAAAGGTGAAAAATTGGGACAATTATATCAATAAAATAAAAATTATGATAAAACATATTACAAAGAATTTATCATCTTCAGCTTTTTTTTATTGCTGACACTATTACAGATTTCACATATTTTCCCCCCCTCTGCCTCCCTCAATTCAGCCTCTGACCACCCTCCCCTAACCCCAGCCTTCACCACAGTGTTGTTGGTTTTCTTGAGCTATGCATATACAAGGTCTGTCTGGAAAAAACCCAAGTGTTGTTAATATAACGAGAACAGATTGCACAACATCAGTGTAACCTGGCATCTAAGGAGAGTGGACTGGAAAGCACATATATGTACAATGAATTCTTCACTGTACTGGTCAGTAGGGGCGGTGGACACCATTGAGTGAACATGTGTACTGTGTAGCCATCACATTCAAAATGGCTGAGAGAGTAGAGCAATGAATCTGCATCCAATTTTGCATTAAGCTTGGACATTCCTCCATGGAAACTACTCAGATGATTCAGGAGGCTGCACCTATGGGCAGCTGGTGATTGGCAGCTTCATCAGGACACCGCACCTGCTCATGCATCAAGTCTTGTGCAGAGTTTTTGCTGAAATATCAAATCACTCAGGTGACTCAGCCCCGCTCAGCCCAGATTTGGTGCCCTGTGACTTCTGTCTTTCCTCCTAAGCTAAAATCACCTTTGAAAGGGGAGAGATTTCCAATGTTGATGAGATTCAGGAAAATATGACAGGGCAGCTGATGGTGACTGTGAGAACTGGTGATTATGAGAACTGTGTGAGGTCCCAAGGTGCCTACTTTGAAGGGGACCAAGGCATCATTGTCCTATGTACAATGTTTCTTGTACCTTGTATCTTCTTCAACAAATGCCTGTTTTCCATGTGATGTGGCTGGATACTTTCTGGACAGACCACCTATTCATGTATGTTGTTTGGATCATCTCTTGCAGTACAGCTACCCCCTCCTGCAATTTTAAGGGTACACTTCAGTGGCAGTACTTACAATCTTATTGTTGTGCAACCATCTTCACCATCAGTCTCCAGAACTCTTCATCTTGCAAAATTGAAACTGTATTCATTAAAAGATAACTTCCCATTCCCTCCTTTCCCAGCCCCTGACAACCTTCCTTCTACTCTACTATGTATGAATTTGAATTCTCTAGGTGTCTCATGTATGTGGAATCATACAGTATTTGCCTTTTGGTGGCTATAACATACCCACTTTATGTATATACTATATTTTGTCCGTTCTTCTGTTGATGGATACTTGGGTTACTTCTGCCTTTGGCTGCTAAATAATGCTGCTCAACAGCATTACATATTTTTAAAGATAAAACTATGATAAACCACCCATTTCATATCCAGGGAAATTTTGCTTAAAGACAAACTAATTGCTTTCAGGTATTACAGTAACTTGAACTATACCATAAAACATTGTATATATTAAACAGATAAAATGTTCAAGTATATGCATTGTTTACATGGAAATGAATGCTTCTTTAGGTGTTCAGTAGCTTTTTTTTTTTCTTCTAAAATGATACCTACATGCTCAGTTTACTAAACAAGCATTTACTTTGTAGAGGATCTTAATTGGGTACTTCAGTCTAGCTTCTGTAATGATTATAATTAGTGGTAATTGTGAATTACTGGCGACTTAATGTGGCTTTATGTTTTATAAGTGGTATAAATGTGTGACATACTGTCACGGTTGAGTTTGGGGTATTTTACTGAAGCTCATCAGTGTTTTTGAAACTTGTTTCCACACATAATCACCTTCCACAATTCCTTCCTTATCTGCTTATTGTAGTTATTTTCAAAATGTTTCTGCATATGTTTTCTTTTAAGGAAAGGGCTCCTGATGGAGAAATGATTAAAATTTCCCATTTAGAATTTAAATATCTCTTTTGTTCTTTTCTTGCAAATTCACTACCTAGCACAGCACTTGCAGGTGTGCAGTTTATAGATCAGTCATTGAAAATTTATCCTTATCAGAGCCTTGCATTATTTACTTTGGTAGGTACAATTTACCTAAGTGCTAGTTGGTTCTCTTTTTTTAAAAAAATTTTTTATTGTTGTTGTATTACATCCATCCCCTTTTTGCTCCCCTCCGTCCTCCTTCCCACCTACCCATTCCCCCCAAATGGTTCTCTCTTTAACTAGATTGCTAACCAGCTACCCTGGCAGGTCTATGTTATAGTTTATGTAAGATATATATTACATTATAATTATATATTATTTATATTACTACTTGTGCACTCAATCTTATCTATGGAGACTGTTTAATGGTGCACTAAATCTCTTGGTTCAGAGTTGTACAGTTTCTCCTTTGCATTCCTTTAAGACTCTTCCTGTTTGGATGCCATGATTCTCCATGATTATATCTGTCTTAGAGATCCTGTTCTTTAAGCCTATAACATAGTGAAGATTTATCATTATTTGATTTAATACTTTGGACTAGTTTGATTCAAAAGATAATTTTGGAATGGGGACTCTCCCTCAAATTTCCCTTGGTTAGATGAATTTGATATTTTTTTCAAGTGCACTGAAGAAGACTGTGTATTCCACTTTTGTTGAACGGAATGTTCTGTAAATGTCAGGTAGGTCATGTTGGTTGAGATTATCATTCAACTGTACTGGGTCCTTGTAAATTTCCTGACTACTCATCTCAATTATTAATTGAGAGGTAATTATTAAGAGGGAGGTGGTGAAATTTCTGACTAAAATTGTAGTTTTGTCTGTTTTTCCTTGGAGCTCTGTTAGTTTTTGTTTCATGTGTTTCGAAGCTCTATAATCAGGTACATAAAGCATTTGAAATTTTGTCCTCTTGATGTATTTATTGCTGCATGATTATCGAATGATCTTCTTAATACCTGGTAATATTCTCAAGTCTGAAATCTACTTTGTTGAAAATTAGACAGCTTCCTTTGAGTAGGATTAGCATGGCATATCTTTTTCTATCCATTTGCTTTTAATGCACTTGTGCTTTTATATTTAAAGTGTATTTCTTATAGGCAGTACTGCATATAGCTAGGTCTTAATTTTTTTACCCAATTTGATAATCACTAACTTTTTATTGGGTTGTCAAGATCACATATTTAATGTGATTATCCATCTGGCTGGGTTTAAATCTACCATCTTAGTATTTGTTTTCTATTTATCCTATTAGTTTCTTTTGGGGGGGAGGTTTCATCTAATTCTGTTTTCTTTTGGATTGAGTATTTATCATTCTGTCTCCTTTGCCATTGTTATATTTTTATCATATAGAAATTTTTATATCCTTAGATCTCTATTCACTTAAATTCAGCTAGATAAGAATTATAATTAAACTTCTTTAGACATTTCTATTCGCTAAATTCTAAGGCTTCCCTACAACTTTCCTCCTAAAATAATTTTTCGCTTCTATTTAGCACTGAATATTTATTGACCCACCATTGTGCCCATATGTTAGGTTGTGTAGAGAGTGGAAGTTTAAATATGTGTAAGCAGTCTCATGCCTGCACTTAGGTGGCTTTCATTCTGTATGTTCCTCATGCTCCAGGCTGCAGAGATGGTTATAGAGTGGAATATTTAACCCAGAGAATTTACGGTCAGTCTGTGTTTGCACTGGTAGGATTTCTACACCATTGTTGCTATTACTGCTTATGTTGTGTCTTCTACAAATCCGTAACACTTCACTTATTTCCTACAGTTGTATTCTGTATTATTTCATGCTCACCATGACTCTAAGTGATTGCTTATATGAAGGTTTCCACTTGCTGTCAAGCCAGCAATTACCTGTTTTGAATTTAGGCTCATTGCATTGGTATAGAAACAGTTATCTCTGTTGTCCAATTTTGAGATATTTTTATAAGATTTTATTTATTGTCAGAGGGGAAGGGAGAGAGGAAGAGGGAGAGAAATATCCATGTGTGGTTGCCTCTTGCACGCCCCCAACTGGGGATGTGGCCTGCAACCCAGGCATGTGCCCTGACTGGGAATTGAACCAGTGACCCTTTGGTTCACAGGTCGGTGCTCAGTCTACCGAGCCATACCAGCCAGGGCCAATTTGAGATATTTTTGACTACACATTCCATGAAATTTTATTTGAACTATATTCACTCATTTTGCATTCTCTCTCCATTTAGAAACCACTCTCACTTTTTAAACTTGGGAACATGGTATCATTTTGGTTTATGTAGAGATATCATCCTTATAAAAGTTACATAGGCCAAAAAATTGTCAGCTAACTAATCCTCTCAAGTGTAAAAATTCTCTTTATTGTATTGTTGTCACACAAATGATTAATTTGTTTGATTTTTAAATACAACTTTAGGTGGCCGGGGAAAGGACAATGCTTGGATAATTACATTCCCAGAAAATTGTAATTTCAAGTGTATACCAGAAGATGTGATAGCAAAAGTACTGGTTTATTTGACATCTATTGCAAGGTACAGTATTTTATAACATTTTAAAATTAATTTTATATGGGATATTCATATGAATGTAATAACAGGAAAATGTTTTTTTTAGTGTAACTTATTATTATTGTAAATTATCATAAGACACCTTCAGAGTGGATAAGAAATAGAAGGGGAAGCTATCATCTATGTAAATTGCTATACGAATTATATTGAGGATCTGTGGATATAAAATTGGGGGGCCTAGAAGTGTTTGTCCTCATGAAGAACATAAGTTGAGAATGATCATCCATATTGTCTCCAATTTGTGTGAAAGGAAATCTTGCTAACCAAGAGTGGAAGGTAGCTATTCTTCATTTCTTCCAAGGAGAAAATAAGACTGAATATTTAACATACTCAAAAGTGATACTGGAATGTATTAGGAGGAACTTCTTGATATTGGAGAACATTGGCACTTGGCCACTTTAAGAGGGAATATATCAAAAGCTTCCTTAAAGTTTTATTTAGGTCAAAGACAAAGTTTCTACAGGAAACATTTTCTCGTTACTAATCCTGAAGACTAAGGGGGCACAAACCTACGATAGAAGAATTGTGAAGAGCCTAATGAACAAAAATCAAATCCTAGAAAACTATATTTACAGGGCACCCCTTGAAGCTTGAATATGCTTTTTTAGGGCAAATGGAAGTTCTAGCTTTCAGCTACTGGCCCAGAGGAGGTATAGGTGCAGCTTTGTTCAGTTGTCCCTAATCTGGGTTCATCTGGGACCAGCTGCCTTCATCATGCCACTGAAGTTCAACCCCAATGAGGTCAAAGTTGTATACCTGAGGTGCACAGGTGGGGAAGTTGGTGCCATGTCTTCCCTGGCCCCCAAGATCAGCCCCCTTGACCTGTCCACCAAAAAGGTTGGTGATGACATTACTCAAGCAACTGGTGATTGGAAGGGTCTAAGGAAGACAGTGAAACTAACAATTCAGAACAGACAGACCCAGGTTGAGGTCATGCCTCTGCTTCTGCCTGATCATCAAAGCCCTCGAAGAACTACCATGACACAGAAAGAAGCACAGAAACATTTTAGCACAATAGAAATATCACTTGATGAGATTGTCAACATTGTCTGACAGACGTGGCACTGATCTTTAGCTAGAGAACTCTCTGGAACCATTAAATAGCTCCTGGGGACTGCCCCGTCCGTGGGCTGCAATATTGATGCCCACTACCTTCATGGTATCACAGATGCCATCAGCAATGGGGCAGAGGAATGCCTTAGTTAATAAGAACCACAAAGGGAAATGTTTCAATTAAAGGTGATTTGACACAGCCCCCCAAAACAGTTCTATTCTCCACTAAGCTGCTTTCTCTAAAAGGGTAGACTAGAGATACAAACATTTAATAGTGTTTTTCTGAATGAATGAATGAATGAATGAATGAATTCAGATCATTGAATTATGATGGAATGCCATAGAAAGTTAAATCTGATGTCATTAAAGACAGCTGTCTATAAGGTTTACCTGTACCCAAGATTGCAATATTCCAAATCCATTTCAGTGACTTATTTGCATTACACTAATCCCTTACCCATTTAAAAGATTGACATTAATACAGAAAAGAAAAATTTCAAAATATTTTTATTGATTTGAGAGAGAGAGAAGAACAGGGGGAGAGAGACAGTGATTTGTTGTTCCACTTATTTGTATATTCCTTGGTTGATTCTTTTATGTGCCCTGACTGGGTATTGAATCCACAACCTTGTGTGTTGGGTCAATGATCTAACCAACTGAATGACTTGGCCAGGGCTCCTGAAAAAGATTTTAAATAATGATTAGTGGAATATGGAATAAACTTGGTTTTCCAAGGTAGCAGTTGGTGATAGCATCCAAATCCAAATCTGTTTTCAGTAAGACATCAGATGTAAATCAAATAACCAGAAGTATCTAGCAAATTAGGATTATTACTAAAATATCTATACTATTTTATCTTGGAGGCAAAATGGATCTGACTCCCGGTTTACTGTTATCCTTGATCGACGATTGGATACATGGTCTTCTGTCAAAATCTCTCTCCAGAAAATTTCAGTAAGTACCAATACGTTTTTAAGTAGCTTTTTATTTTTTGTTTTACCTTATACTTTCTGTTTGTGGGGGTGTAGATCATTTTGATAGTGATGGGACAAAAATTACTGTTGGAGGCCCTGGCTGGTAGCACAGTGGTTAAGGCACCGGCCTACAAACCCAAAGGTCGCAGGTTCGATTCCCAGCCAGGGCACATAACAAGGTTGCAAACCAGGTCTCCAGTCAGGTCTGTGGCTGGAGGCAGGTGAAACGCAACCATACATTGATGTCTGTCTCCCTCTCTGCCTCTCTCCCTTCCCCTCTTTCTGAAAAATAATAAATAAAATCTTTTTAAAAATTACTGTTGGAGATAATAAAATAGATGGGGTGATATGGTGGGTGGTAGGGAAGTAAAAAGAGTTGGTACTGGAGATTAAGCTAAATAACTCCACCCAAAATAAAACCTAATGGGAAAGAATAAGTAGTTAGTGGTTCAAGTTATCAGTGAGAAGAGACATATGGTTCTGATGCCTTTCAGAGTGAGGCAAGTTTTTGTTTTTGTTTTTGTTTTTTGAGACAAGTTTATATGGGAACTTTTAAAAATGGAATTAGCTGTGTTGTATACTCACTGTAATATGAAAAAGTATAAGGAAGAAAGTTTAAAACACTAATTGATAATCCAGAAATAAGCACTTTTTAACAGGTGTATCTTTCCAGACCCTACCCCCATCCCTGTCCTGCAATAGGAGTAGGGAAGTGAGTCACCTGCAAAATGACAAAAGTCACCTACTGGAATGTAGTCCCCAGCCTCCCAAATATAGAGATAGAGATAGAGAAAAGAGTTTCCCTAAAGAAAACATGAGCCCTGGCTGGTGTGGCTCAGTGGATAGGCACCACCCTGTGAACCAAAGGGTCGCCAGTTCGATTCCCAGCCAGGGCACACAACCAGGTTGCAAGCCAGGTCCGTAGCTGGAGGCAGGTGAAAGGCAACCATACATTGATCTCTCTCTCCCTTTATTCCTCCCTCCCTGCCCTTCTCTGAAAATAATGAATAAAATCTTTTTAAAAAACATTATGAGAGATGCAGTCCTGCCCATAGGGAAGATTATTTCTTATATTATTAGGCTCACCTGGATACAGTGGCATTGTCTGATACTTCTCTTTCATAGAAGAGGAGGGAGGTGAGGAGCCCATAGACCTCTTTTGAACTGGGAAGAGTGGAGCTGTCTCTGGAAGCACCATGTCAGCCTCCTCTGTCAGATCAGAGTAGCTGGGAATCAATATATGTTTTTCTTTGAGAGTCCAACATTGTCAACCATCTGAAATTTTTTTTTAAATTTTATTGTTGTTGTATTACATCCATCCCCTTTTTGCTCCCCTCTGTCCCCCTCCCCACCCACCCACCCATTCCCCCCTGAAATTTTTACTTTGTCTCCTGACTGATACAGGAGGCCACACCCAGCAGAGAACATTGATTTATATATGAAGGCAAGGCAAAAATCTAGGTTGTTCGACTTCTGAGCCTGGGTTCTTTCTACTATACCAAGTTGCTAACAAGTGTAAAAATACAGTCGACACTTAAACGACATGGCTTTAAACTACATGGGTCCACTTATACATGGATTTTTATTTATTTTTAAAAAGATTTTATTATTTTTAGAGGGAAGGGGAGGGAGGAAGAAAGGGAGAGAAGCATCAGTGTTTGGTTGCCTTTCACCTGCCTCCAGCTATGGACCTGGCTGGAGACCTGGCTTGCATCCTGGTTATGTGCCCTAGCTGGGAATCAAACCAGCAACCCTTGGGTTCACAGGCCGGCATCTATCCACTAAGCCACACCAGCCAGGGCTATACATGGATTTTTAGAAATGAATACTGTAAATGTATTTTCTCCTCATGATTTTTTTAATAACATTTTATTTTCTCTAGCTTCCTTTATTATTTTAAGAATATAGTATATAATACATATAATATGTAATATGCAAAATATATGTTAATCTACTGTTTATATCATTGGTAAGACTTCTGGTCAACATTAGGCTATTAGTAACTAAGTTTGGGGGAGTCAAAAGTTATATGTAGATTTTCATTCTTTTTTTTTTTATTTTAAGATTTTATTTCATTATTTCTAGAAAGAGGGGAAGGGAGAGAGGCAGAGAGACATCAATGTATGGTTGCGTTTCACCTGCCTCCAGCCACAGACCTGACTGGAGACCTAGTTTGCAACCTTGTTATGTGCCCTGGCTGGGGAATCGAACCTGCGACCTTTGGGTTCGCAGGTTGGCGCCTTACCCTATATGTAGATTTTCAACTATGTGGGTGGTTGACCCTAATCCCAACCACCCTTACAGTTTTAAGGGTCAACTGTATACTGGAACTCACATGGTAAAAAGAATAAGATCATGAAAAGAACTCCTTATCTTAGGCAAGTCAGCAAATTGGGTTTTTGTTTTTTTGTTTATTTCCTTTTTGGTTCCACAGTCAATTCCCACATGTTGCTTGTGTCCATGGGTCATTTATACCAGTTTCTTGACTAAATTCTTCTGCTTGTTTGCTCCTTTCTCTCCTTCTCCACTTCCTTCTGGTCACTGTCAGTCTGTTCCTTGTTTCTTTCTTGAACAGAGGTATTTAATTAAGCAATGGAGAGAAGAATTAACACCAGATTAACACAAGTTACTAAAATAAAATAACAAAGCCTTGACTTTATATAACATCTTTTTGCCTTTATAAAAGCAGTCACATTTGTTAAGTAATATAGAGTGTCTATTTCCTCATTAAGTGCTCCAGTCAGGTGTCATTATCACTGGCTTATAAATGAAGGAATTATTTTGATATACACACTTGGGAAAGGTTATGTGTGGTCACACAGCTAAGTAATAAAAAGAGCTAGAGCGAGAATTGAACTGTCATAAATTTCAGTTGCTTCCCTTTCCACCTGCTGCTTTCTATCATTTTCCAAATGAATTGTGGGTAGACAAAGTCTGTGTGTTTTAGAAAAAGATAAAATTCCTTTGGGGAGAGTAAATCTGCCCTCCATAGAGTGGTGTTAAATGGAGTAAAAGCTATTTGTCTTCACCTGGCATTTTAGGAGTGGTCCTTAGATATGTTGAGCAGACCTTAGTTTGTGATGGTGATCAATTATTTTATACTAAATATGACACTGTTGCAATAAAACTTGTCAAATTACCCAGCCTAACTTTTTTTCACTTGGCCATAAGCACCTGCTTGATTAAATTAATTCATACTGAGTGACCATTTGACACATGGCATCAGTGTTTTGGTTAAGTTTTATTTTTTATTCATCAGATAGGTTGCTTGGAATAGAGGCCTTGTTTTTCCTAAAAGAGACACTTAACCCTGGCTGGTGGCTCAGAGGAAAGGCGCCGGCCTGTGAACCCAAGTGTCACTGGTTCAATTCCCAGCCAGGGCACATATCCAGGTTGCAAGCCAGGTCTCCAGCCAGGTCTGTAGCTGGAGGCAGGTGAAAGGCAACCATACATTGAAAAACAAAGGGTTATTTTTCAAGAAGATGTTGAAGCTGCATGTGATAGCAGGGGCATGATTCGCAACCCGTAAGATTTTGCATTATCTGTAAAAGTTACTTATTTGGAACAGTGCTCCAGGAAAGCTAATTTGGGATCATTTAAATGTCTGTAAATTAAGGGGATCAGATGATTCAGTATAGTATACAGATATTAAAAGCTGCAAGGATGAAGGGTAAGAACATTGCTCTCATTCTGATTGAGAATTGCCAAGCAGAGGTCATTTTCTGGTGTAATAGATACTAAAAGCTATGCCTTTATTATGCATTTTGGAAAAATTAATAGTGGATTTGAAAATGTGGAAAAAAGGGAAAATTCTGGCCTGTGAACCCAGAGGTTGCTGGTTCGATTCCCAGCCAGGGCACATACCCAGGTTGCAAGCCAGGTGTCCAGCCAGGTCTGTAGCTGGAGGCAGGTGAAAGGCAGCCATACATGGATGTTTCTCTCCCTCTCTCCCTCTCTGCCTCTCTCCCTTCCCCTCTCTCTAAAAATAATAAAATCTTTTTTAAAAAAGAGAGACACTTAAGATTCAGTTGCGATCCTATCAATTTGGGGTCAACAGAGGAATACTGACTTGATTTGGGGGAGGTAATACTCCCCTTTTAGTTTTCCTATGAGTGCTCTGTTACTGAAAAGGAATGAACCATGTTCCGCTAAGAGCTGGGTGCTCAGGATCCCTTTATTCTCATAACTTTCAAATTGATGAAACTGGGAAGGAGTTGGGGGTACAGGTGCTGACAGCATGTTAATGGGCTATAGATTATTTTAAGTGTTTCTTTTTAACATTTTAAATGTCTCTGCTTGTGGTCATTTCTAAACCTAAGCTCAAGAGCACACTAATTTTATCTCAAGCTTTCTGCAATGTTTGCAGTAAAGATAAACAGTGAATACACGCTAACTTGAAGAGCAAACATCGGTGTTCAGAAAAGATTTCTAGTGAAAATTGCCATTGCATGGATAGGTCTGCCTCTGGTATATTATTTTAAATGAGTATCTGAAATAATTTTATAAATCAATTCGAAGACCTTAATTTGTAGATTCCAAGATAAACTATGCAGTTAGGTTATACTTCATAATTCATGGTAGGAAGAAACAAGATTATTTTAGTTACACATTTTGGGGAAATGTTAATTTGGGAGAGAATCCTATCCATCTTAGAAAATGTGCATGTTTTGTTCTTTCTAGATTATCATCAGTTAAAAAAATGTCACAAACTGTCAACTTACACATGGCTTAAACACAGAATAGAAATTAATTAAAAAAAAAAAAAAACAGAATTGGATTTTAAGTTACAGACCAGGGTAGGACAAAGTTGAAGGTATCAGTTAATACTACCTTCACACAGATTCTTACCATTCCACCTTAAAAATCACACTGCGCATAGGAGAAAGCCAGTCCCATCTAGCCCCTAGGAGGAGAGTCCTGTTTCTTTTTTTCCTTTCTTCACTCTTAGGACATGCCTGATCATCTTGAAGCAGTCCAGCACAAGCTAATTCATGAGGTTCAATCAGACTAAGTAATTGGGGGAATATGTCAACTCTGAATTACAATGAGCAGCAGGGAAGGATTTGTCAGCTGACTAATCAGGGTTAGTGGTTTTCTTCCAGAGCTGCCACAGTGGTAATGGAAGCAGCTACAGCTACGGTAGCTTTGTCTGGTAGAGATTTTTGGCTGCCAGTTTTTAACTACTACCTCAGAAGCAGCTCGTATTTCATCAATGTTGCATTGACAATTGGAAAAAAAGAAGAGCGCTACTGGGCATAGGCGAGATGGCAGAAGCAACTCCCCCGAGAGACAAGATGAGGTTCAGAAGGAATGCGGTAAGGGCTCTGCCTGCAGTCCTGGAAAGCCTGTTCCCAAGTTCTAGTGCAGGGATGCTGCAGCCTGGTGCTATAGCACAGGCTGCTGAGCGGGGCTTTTAAGGACAGAGAGACGGAGAGAATGGAGACCTGCATTTGCATGGATTGCATCGATGGGATTACTATGATGATGCCACAGGGAAACGGAGAGTATAATCGCAAAATCTAAATGTAATCAAGCTTTTAGGACGGAGGACTGTTAGTCACTTATGACTGTATGAACAATTTTGAATCATTTGGCAGAGTAGCTTTAAATCACTAGTTAAAATAACACCTAACGAAAGGATTCATTCTTTCACTGTGGTCAAGTAATAGTATGAGATCATAGATAAGGTCTGGGTACAACTCCATCAGTATTTAAAAAGGAAGCCCATTCCTGGGTGTTACTGTACAAGTGAAAACATTTTCAAGTCTAATGAATTGAAGTCTTTCTGATTTGAATTCTTCTCCAAATGAAAACTTTATAAAGATACAGAATTCTAGCCGATCAACAACTTTTGTCTTAAAAGGGAAAAGGAATGACTCATTTTTCATTACAGGCTAGAATTTGGAAAACTCTCCTTACAAATATGTTTCCAATATTTTTCTACCTAAAATTCTCCCTTCATTAGCTCACTTGTATACTAATTCCCCAGCAAATTTCTAAAGTGATATGTATATATATATATATATAGTAAATATGAAATAAAAATAGCTAATTGAACAACTAACTGATTATCAACAGGAATTTAAATGCCACTTTCTTTCAAAATGTAAGATGACAATATTTATGTTATGGTTTAAGATATAATACTTATTAAAAATATTGCAACAAAAAAATATTGCAACAACATGAAAAGTAAGAAAGTAAAGATCAGACATAAAAAATGACATTTGGAATAAAAAGTAAGATAAGGGAAATAAATAAGAATTTTATTGTTGTTGAAACAGTGACCATCAATGGGTAAGTAAATAAGTTATATTCTAAAAGCTTTTAGCACAGAATGCTATTTTAAAATAACAGTTTAGGACATGAATCTTTTAATTTTGACCAAATTGTATCTTCAGACCTACACATGATTTTGCAGTATGGGAATAACAGCTCCTTTAGACCTTTAGTAGATAATTTATGGTACACAAAAAATGCCTGTGTAGGTGCTTTTATAGTATTGGGTACAACTGACATTAGTACTTTTATTATCAAAAGTAACTGACTTAAACTTTCTGAAAGTTCCTAATTCCTTTATATGTAGATGCTTTCTCAGTGCCAAATTTAGTTTTATGTATATATACATACATTAATATGCATACACATAAATACAGCATACAAGTACTCATTGAAGAGAGATATCTAGTACTGTGCTACACACAATATAAATTATAGAGGTGAATATGGAGTGGCCTTTGAGATGAAAGGGTTCTCAGTTGAGCAGAGAAGGTAGGATATGTGCATAAATAACTAATATGAAAGAACTTTAGCTAGTGGGAAGACCTCATAAAGGAGATGACATCTGTTTGGATTTTATGCAAAAGCATATGCTTCTGTTACCTTTCTTTGTGTCTCTTCTCCATTATTCTCTTAAATGGATAACTTTAAGAGGCCCCTAGGAACAGATATCTTAAAATGAAATTGGTCCCTGACTGGTGGCACAGTGGATAAAGTGCTGGCCTGTGAACCCAAAGGTCGCTGGTTCGATTCCCAATCAGGGCACATAACCATGTCTCCAGCCAGGTCTCCAGGTAGCTGGAGGCAGGTGAAAGGCAACCATACATTGATGTCTCTCTCCCTCTCTGCCTCTCTCCCTTCCCTTCTTTCTGAAAGTAATAAATAAAATCTTAAAAGAAATGAAATTGATTAAGTTAAGTCTGGAAAATCCAGAACTATGGTGGAACCCTAATTTGTTCTGCTTACATGGATAGGGCTTGACCAGAGTGAAAAATCTGAAATTCCACTGATGACACAATGGTTTAACCTCGGAGAATCTCTGGAGTTCACCTGATTCTGGAGACCGGGACAGGTTTTACCTGACAGGATAGTACAGTGGATTTAAAGTCCAAAGAGAGGATTAACTTGCTTACTTGGTAGAAGTTGCTACTGCGGCCCAGTGAGAGGGAAGAGATGAGAGCAAATATGTGACAAGAAGGGCAACACACAAGGAAGGAGTATTTCCTGGGACTGTGCTGCCCCTGAGGTCACTTAGCAAGTCATTTGGTGATCCATAGAGTAACGCATTCTTTCTGTACTCTTTTTCTTTTTCTTTTTTCTTTTAAAGAGAAACTGATGGGTGGTTGCCTCTCCTGTGCCCCCAAGTGGAGGCCTGGCCTGCAACCCAGGCTTGGGCCCTGGCTGGGAATTGAACAAGCAACCTTTTGGTTTTCAGGCTGGGACTCAGTCCACTGAGCCACACCAGCCAGGGTACTTTCTGTACTCTTTAAAGGTGGGGTGGGATATGGAAGAGTGCAGGAATAAGTAGGTCATGGCTTTGGAAACTCTGCTCTGTAGCTTGAGGATATGAGGTTTTCCCCAGCCTATTCGAAACAGATAGTTGGGACCTTCTCAAGGCTAATCACATTCCAACAACTCAACATTATATTCGACTATAATATTAGATTATAATAGTTTTTGTTCAATGGGCTCCATGATATCAGGTTGTTTTCCAACAATTTTTTTGACTATAAATATATATTTTTAAGATTTTATTTATTATTTCCAAAGAGAGGGGAAGGGAAAGAGGCAGAGAGGGAGAGAAGAATCAATGTATGGTTGCCTTTCACCTGCCTCCAGCCACAGACCTGGCTGGAGACCTGGCTTGCAACCTGGTTATGTGCCCCGGCTGGGGAATCGAACCAGCAACCTTTGGGTTCACAGGCTGGCACCTTATCCACTGTGCTACCAGCCAGGGCCTTTGACTATAAATATTTGACCCATTTTGTAGATGTGAATATCAAGTCATTCCTAAATGCTAGGCAGTCTGAGTGTGCATTCAATCTATGCATTGTTCAGTACGTGTCCTGAAAAGTATTGCGTGTCCTGGAAAGAGCTTGCCTCTTAGAATTCAGGTAGGCCCAGGGGCCATGGCACCCTGTCTGTAACCTTGGGCAAGTTAGTTCACCTCTCTGCTTCAGTTTTGCTCATCTGTAAAAAGGCCATCATACCTACATCATTGCAATATAATGAAGAGTGAATAGGGTGATGTATGTAACAAGCCTGGCACGTATTTAGTAAGCTTTCAGTCTAGGGTTCCCTCTGCTTATAACTACATTTCCCTAAATATTAAAGAAGTAAAAGTTATGGTAAAGCAACCAAACTTTTTATTATAAAAGCCATTTTAGACAATTATAAAGAAATGAATGAACAAAAAGTGTACATAAGGTGTATGAATTGCCTCCTTTAGGAACTGCACAAAAGAAACGAAACAATGTTAATTTCTAGACTTTGGTAGTGAAATGATGTATTAAGTGTACACCTTTTGGTGTTCTTATTGCTATCCTTAGGGCTGTAAATTTATATAACTGGGTACCTGAGGGAACATGTAAGGAGAAGAGAGTAAATCTCTTCTCTAGGAAGGAAAGGCGAGATCTCTAGGAAGGAAAGGTGAGAGAAAGCCATTTCTGTGCCCATGAACCTGAAGAACCAGTAAGAACTCAGAGGGCTGGGGTGGGGCCATGCACAGTGGTTGGAGAAATGACTCTTGAGGACTATGAAGATGAGCAACGTATTTGGCTTTTACTTGGATGCTTTTAAGCAGTTATATGTTGGAATGCCAAAAAACAATACCTGCAGGAAGCTGAAAGCAACACGGTTTTCTCTCTCATGCTACTTGCCCCCCCACCCTTTTAAGGGAAAATAGGACAAAATGAAGTGAGTCTAACCCTTGCCCACAGCTTTTGCTTTTTCCGACAAGTTCCTAAAAATGATTTATAGTTTTAAATTCTAGGGTTTGAGTTTGGAGAAAATGGAAATTGTGCCTTTTCATGTTTATATAACCGTATAGATTAGAGAATCTTAAAAGCACCATACCCAAGAATTTAGGGATGTTGTTTCTCCAAACAAAAATGAGAAAGCTCAATGGTCTTGAGATATAGTTGCTGTAAAATAAGTGCATGCACCTGATACTATTTATGATATGTGATATGCTATTTGATTGCTTATTTGAATACGAGCTTTAAAATGGTTGATGTTGAACCTTTTACTTATGTAAATATCTATATAGAGGAAAAGCACTGCTTCAATATTCCTATCTATAAACACATCTTAAATCTACACTTGATCTTAGCCAAAAGGCCAAGAAACGATACACATCTTCAATCTAAATGGCTTTCAGGTTAAACTTTCCCTAGATTTCTCTGTCCCATCCAGATCCTCATAGCCAGCAATCACAGACAGAAAAGTGTGCATATTACTGATGTGGGCCCATGTTCAGATACATGAAGCTTTAATTCAGAGTTTGCAAACCAGTAGTAGTATTTTAACAAACTTTCAGCTTGTTTCTCATCTTTCCAAATCTTGAGGTTTCCCAGGGAAATCTGGATTTCTGGCTTCTTTTCAGAAATCAAAAGATTTGGCAAAGCTGGGCCCATCTCTTCACATGACATTTAGCTGGAACTGAGTGGTGAGGGCCACAATGCTTTCCAGCTCACCACATTCCCCATTTCTTCTCATCATCTAGGAAGAGTGTGGGTTGCTGTTTTCCACCTCATTCAGGCTCTGTTTTGATTAAACCCTGCCTACTTCATGCATTTACATTGTTCCCCTAACACATGGTAGGTGTTCAAGTTTGTTACTTTTGCTTTAGGTTTCATGTTTAGAAGCTGATTTTTGTACCACCTTTGCTATGTTGCCCCAAATTTCTCCTGTTGGTTCTTTTACTACCCTCTAGGTGTTTTTCCAGAGGAAGGAAAGTTGAAGTGTGTGTATGTGTATGTGTGTGTGTATGTGTGTGTAATTTCTTTGGTTTCTCCATTTCTTATACCATTCTTAACATCCCCTTGTCTCTTTTGTTCCTACCGATTATGCTACCTTTTCCCCTATTTGCCTCCTCTTCCTCCTAGCTGATAATCCTCCAAATGATCTCCATACCTATGATTCTGTTTCTGTTTTGGTTGTTGACTTACTAATTTTTTATTTTTATTATTTTTAAAGATTTTATTTTTAATTATTTTTAGAAAGAGGGGAAGAGAGAGAGGCAGAGAGGGGGACAGACATCAATGTATGGTTGCTTTTCACCTGCCTCCAGCCACAGACCTGACTGGAGATCTGGTTTGCAACCTTGTTCTGTGCCCTGGCTGGGGAATCAAACCTGCGACCTTTGGGTTCACAGGCCGGCACCTTACCCATTGTGCTACCAGCCAGGGCCAACTTATTATTTTTTTTAGATTCAGTTGTTGACAGTTGTGAGTTTGTTGTCATTTTTAAAAAAGATTTTATTATTTCCAGAGAGAGAGGAAGAGAGGCAGAGAGGGAGAGAGACATCAATGTACGGTTGCCTTTCACCTGCCTCTAGCCACAGACCTGACTGGAGACCTGGTTTGCAACCTTGTTATGTGCCCTGGCTGGGAATCAAACCTGCGACCTTTAGGTTCGCAGGCCGGTGCCTTAACCACTGTGCTACCAGCCAGGGTCATGTTGTCATTTTAATAGTCATTGTTTTGATCTTTTTCTTAGATAGGTCCCTTTAACATTTCATGTAATAAGGGCTTGGTAATAACGAACTCCTTTAGCTTTACCTTGTCTGGGAAGCAATTTATCGGCCCTTCCATTCTAAAGGATAAGTTGTATGATGTGGAGCCTTAGGTATTCACCTGGGTAGGTCAACCCACTTCACCACTTTGTGGCTCTTTGTAGGGGAGGACTTGAAGAGGGGACAATGCTGCTGCCCAGTTTCTGAAAGTTTCCCTAGCATTCATTCTGTTTCCAGTCACTTCGTCCACTTCCCATATGTGACTGGTACCCTTCCAGCTATGTCCCTGGTGGTAGATGCCAGAGTGGGTGGGTTTGCATACAGTGTAAGTCCACGCAAGTCCTTTAGACTCTCCTGAGAAACTGGCAGTTTCTTCTGCTACCTCAACTCCCATTGGTTTTTATGGCCAGAGGTTATGGGGCTTTATCTTCCCAGCACTGTTACCCTGGACTGTGCAGTCTGGCCTGGTGCAGAGAGTGCTCAATGCCAAGGTATCCCTCCTTATTTTTACCTACCACATGTGAATGTAGAATTGTCCATTCCACCACCGTCTCTCTGTGTGCATGCCTTGTCTGTCTCTCCACCCAAGTTCGAGTCTCTGCTCTTCTTATCCATCTGGATGAATGTGGCTTCTTTAAATTTTTGGTTATTAGACTTCCATATAATTTAACTTTTATGGCAGTTCTGAGTGTTATTTTTTTTGAAATTAGTTGTAATTCTTCTTGTGGTTGTGGGAAGAGGCAAAACCTGCCTACCTACACCTCCATCTTTCCTGGAAGCCCCCCTTTTTTTCCAATGGAACTGAATGGCCCCTAGTTTTGCTAACATTTAAAGCAAAATTATTGTTATTCTTTCATTGATTCTAGGTTGATGTGGTCATATTGTCTCATTTTCTCCGACTTTCCTTAATGTCATAGTCGCTGGTATTGAATAGGAAATCTCTGGAAAATCAAGACCCTAGGAATGACCAAATTTAAAGTCTGGTCACCTTCCCCTAGATACTCACCCTCCCCCAGAATCAGGATGGAAGATACAATAGAAACAGAGAATGTCATGTGGCAATTCTTTGCTGGAGATAAGGCCTAGGCCTTCACCCTACCATTCCTAGGAAAATAAGGCTGTCCCAGCAGCCAGGTCTTGAAAGAGCTGATCACATAGCAGGGAACAAAATACAAAGAGCGAAGTAGAATTCACAAGAGTTTCAGCAGGGTTTAGAAGTGTTCAGCTGACCCAAAGTCTGGGGTTTAATGCTGGCTGTTTATAAATCAGTTATTGTTGCTATTCAAGAATTTATCCCAAACATTGACATCTGTATAAAATGCTTCTAAAGATAATTCTATGTTCTAATCAGGTCATTTTAAGTAACGCTTGCTGATTATTTTATTATATAGTCTCTTTCCTTAATTCCTTGCAAATGTTTAGTGACTTATCACAAAAAGCCCACAAAAGTTGTATTTTTAAAGAAAATGCACTAATGAACTATCAAGGATGAGAATTTCACTTTCTGTATAACAACACTTGCAATGTTTTTCATTATAGGATAATTTATTTAAAAAAATAATTTTTTTAAAAGATTTTATTTATTTTTAGAGAGAAGGGAAGGGAGAGACATCATTGTATGGTTGCCTTTCACCTGCCTCCAGCTACGGACCTGGCCGGAGACCTGGCTTGCAACCTGGTTATGTGCCCTGACTGGGAATCAAACCAGCAACCTTTGAGTTTGCAGGCCAGCTCCTTATCCACTGTGCCACCAGCCAGAGTGGATAATTTAAAGATCTTTATTGAGCTACTATGCAAATCTTCCATTGGATGAATAAATAACTTGTAGGCAATAGCTGTAAAACTACTAAATAAGTGGATGGCACTCAAACAATTCATTTGATTTTTCAGATATTTTTGCATTTATTTTTTTGAAAACTAAATTATACTGTTCAGACCAGGTATTTAGTTTATTTCCCTCATGCGCCTTAAATACCATGTATGTAATATACTTGATTTTTCATTCCCATACCTATTCATTTATCCCAAACTTATAAAGGTGCTTGCTATATTGTCTAATTATACCAAATCCATGACTTCACATGAATACTCTTCATAGCTTCTCCATCTCTAGCAAAGAAAAAAAATATATATATATTTATGTCATACACATATTCAGGGCCTCTCAAAGATTTAAGGTAGGAAAAGGAAACTGGCTAGCTTGCCATGGGTGGGAGTGTTGTTTTTTATTCAATTCTTATTACAAAATTTATGCTAATCCTGAGCATTATTATAACATTGTGCAAAGTACTTTACATGCATTAGGCTCTAATTTTACCCTCATTTCACAACTGGAGAAACAGTGCAATAGGCAGAATAGTGATTCCCCAAAGATGTCCGTACCTAATCCCTGTAACCTGTGAATATGTAACGTTATGAGGTTAAAGAGACTTTGTAAATGTGATTAAGTCAAGAATCTTGAGATTGGGAGGTATCTTTGGATTATTAGGACAGGAACAATATAATTACAAGAATCCTTATTAGATAAAGAGGGAAGCAAGAGGATCAGAGTAAGCGAAGCAATGTGATGACAGAAGCAGAGGTCAGAGTGATACGGGGTGATGAGCCAAGGAATGTAGACACCTGTAGAAGCTGTAAGTGAAGGATGCTGGTTTCCCTCTAGAGCCTCTACAAAGAGCAAAGCCCTGCTGACACCTTTGTTTTAGCCCAATAAGACTCATTTTGGTCTTCTGACTTTCAGAACATTAACAGAATACATTTTAACGTATTAATTAAGTAAATAACGTTTGCGGTAATTTGTTACTGCAACAATAGGAAACTAATACACTGAAGTTTTGTGAGGTTATTTTTCAAGAATTTATAGCTTGCTTGTAAGTGGAAGAATTAAAACCCAGATTTACCTGACTGAAGAGCCAAATGCTTAAGGATGTTTTGATTGAAAAACTATAAGGAGACAATATACTTGTGTGTGTGTGTGTGTATGTGCCTGTATACCTACTTTAAAAAATTAAATGTGAAAAGTGGATCAAAGCAGGTAGGTATAGTAATATTAGTAATTTACCCATGTGAAGGAGAAGGAATGACTTAACTCCTAAGGCAAATGGGATAGAAATAGAATCAGTTTTTTTTTCATCTAAAAATAGGTTCAGAGTTCTCACAAATCCCTGTCAGAGTCTCTCCTTAAGCAAAACTTTATCCATATTCCAGTAGTTTTCTACCTAAACCTGCTTGCCCTTAGGCCTTAGAATCCAAAATAAATGATCATATTAATTTTTTAGAGTTTACAAAGCACCTTTATATTTACTACTTCTTTTAATTCTTAACAACGACCATGGGAGGTGTGTACCATGCTTAGCATAAAACATAATATATTATGTACATAATAGAAGATAGAATGTAAATTATCATTGGAGCTCTTTGTTTTGGTTTCTCTATAAAAGTTTGAAATAAGCTTTCTCCAGCAGCAGGGGTCATGAGTACCAGTAGCTTTGGCACTGTACCCTCAAAGCTTCCTTCCTCAGCACTAATTTGAAAAATCCTAGGGCAGGACTTTGGTCCTACTGACATCAAATTTTCATCCCAATGCTAATCATTGTGTGTTGGAAGGGCAAAGTCATGTACAAAGATAACAGTTTAAAAAAAAAGATTTTATTCATTATATTTAAAGAGAAGGACAGGGAGGGAGGAAGAAAGGGAGAGAAGCATCAATGTATGGTTGCCTTTCACCTGCCTCCAGCCACAGACCTGGCTGGCAACCTGGTATGTACCCCGGCTGTATTAATATTCTAGAAGCTGTAGAAATGGTGGTACGCCAGAATGACATTCTGTTGTTCTAATTAATTCCTCTTTATGCTCGGAAACCTTTCTTGACCATCCTAGCTCTAGAATAACATTCCTAGGTCTGGGATGCTACCACTTCATGTTGTATAATATTCTAATTCCCTGTTTCACTTATTAAATTATCATGCTATACTGCCAATGGTTATTAATGTGCTCCACTATTAGACTGTCATTTTCTTTTTTTTTTAACATGTATTTTCTTTTTAAAAAAGATTTTATTATTTTTATATTTATTATTTCCAGAGAGAGAGGAAGGGAGGGAGGCAGAGAAGGAGAGAGACATCAATGTATGGTTGCCTTTTACCTGCCTCCAGCCACAGACCTGGCTGGAGACCTGGCTTGCAACCTGGTTATGTGCCCTGGCTGGGAATCGAATCAGCGACATTTGGGTTCGCAGGGTGGCACCTAATCCACTGTGCCACCAGCCAGGGACTTCATTTTCTTGCAAGAAGGGTAGGGACTGTATTAAGTTGGTACACTGAATGTCAACAGTGACTGATAATTTTTCACTTAAATACATGGAGTAGACACACAGAAGATACTCAGTAAATGTTGCTTGGATGAAAATAAAAATTTGAGTTCATAATATATTTTTTTCTGTTATTCACTACAAATATGCAGTATTTAGCTCCCTTTGACTTTTAGGGATGCCCTAGGAACCTGTCTCCTAATTCTATTTATAGGGAATAAATTCATTTTGACTACATATAACATTAAAATGAAATTTAGTGTGAGAAAATTCCATGCAGTGAGCATTGCAAAGATCTGACCTCATGACCTTACATTGGTTTTAGTTTTATTTTCATGTCTTTAGATTTTATCACTATCCATTTTTAAAGTTTGCCCTTTTAGTGGCTTTTATGATTTTATTTTTTTTAAGACAAAGGATGTTTTATGTTTTTAAAGATTTTATTTATTTTTAGAGAGGGGGAGGGAGGGAGGAAGAGGAAGGAGAGAAAGAGAAACATCAATCTGTTGCCTCTACTTATCCCCAGCTGGGGACATGAATGGCAACCCAGGCATGTGCCTGACTGGGACTCGACCTGGTGACCCTTTGGTTCACAGGCTGGCACTCAATCCACTGAACCACACCAGCCAGGGCAGCTTTTATAATTTTAAAAGTTGTTTCTTTTCATTCCAGTTTTCCGATATGTGCTCAGTTGAGTGTATGTTTTGACAATGTTTTCTTTCTTTCCTGTGTTCTTTCTACAGGTTTCCTTCCCTGGGAGCTTACACTTGGTATTGGTTCTACGTCCAACCAGTTTTCTTCAGCGGACTTTCACAGACATTGGATTTCGATTTAGTCAGGAAGATTTCATGCTCAAACTACCAGTAAGGGTATATTTAGAAAATGTTTTGTTCCTTCTATTCTCATGAAGACCTCATACTGTGCTGTTTATGTTTTATATGTGCTCACAAAAAATTTAAAAGGAGAAAATGGAATTTGTCTTCCAAAAATGTAAATTTAAAATGACTAAAAGTTTCTGTTTCTACCATTAAAGGTATAGGTTAATCAAGTTGTAACAAAGCAATTCCTTTTGAAAATGATATCTGTCACATATGTTGTATATACGGGGTGGGGCAAAAGTAGGTTTGCAGTTGAGAGTACCTGAAACAGTTTATTCTTGTATTATTGTTTATTGATTATTGTGTTTTTTCCATATGAACAACTGCAAACCCACCTTTTCCTCACCCTTTATATGTGTACATGTGTATATGTGCATAAAATCATGACGTTTCATTTTAGAAAATGAGTGTTTTATGTATTTGAACTCCCATGAGCTGATATCAACTGAGTTAGTTCAGAGTACCATGGTTTAAAAAAAATATTTTTATATGTTTCTAGGGCTTAGAGCGCTCATAAATTTTGATACTTTTGCAAAGATCAGTCTCTCCTGATAAATTATAACTGACTACATAAAGCCCTTCTACTTTGTGGTAGGCATAACATTCTTTCAGAAGGTTGATCATTAACTGCACAATTTTAGATCAAGGAGAATCAGGTGTTTGGGTTTCTATGGAGATTAACTTTGCTTTATAGAGAAATGTTTTGTAAATGAAAGTGGTTACTACCTGGGGAAGGTAGTGAATACATGTGTGGGTGGATGTGCCGGAGAGAATTGTTAGAATCATTTATAAAAGATCAATTTCTGCTGAATGAATGCTAAAGTGCATTGTACGGTTGAATGGAGGGATGCCACAGGGGGCAGTTAACAGTATCTCTCTTGCTTATTTATATAGGTGGTTATGCTGAGCTCAGTTAGTGATTTGCTGGCATACATTGATGACAAGCAATTAACCCCTGAGTTAGGCGGCACCTTGCAGTACTGCCACAGTGAATGGATCCTCTTCAGAAATGTATGTTTCTTTTGCCCTTACTGTAGACCCTATAGTTCATGTTAGCTTTTAAACCTAGTGCTAGAATTCTTTTCCTCTTGGGAAAAACAGCTTTCTGGGGCTCCTAGTTTTTCAAAACATATAATTCAACATCTTGCTTTTCGTCCATAGGAAATATGTAGAAATGACGAAGAGTCACTGAGGATGGCAGTTGAAAGAGAGGCCTAGGGAATAAGGAGATCTTCCTCTGTTCATTCCCTCCTGTGGCCATGTAGTAACTTGAAGAAACAAAGGGTTGAGATTCAAATCCAAGCACTGATGCTTTTTAGCTGTGTGACCTTGCACACGGGTTCTGTAAGCTCTCCAACTCTCGGTTTGCCCAGTTGTTAAATGGGAATAATTGATACTTGAATTCATAGGGATATTGGGAAGATGAAGTGAGGTAACAAATACAAAATGTTTGGCATGGCGCCTGGCCTACGAGTATGGCGGGCCTTCAAAAATGCAAGTCATATTGTTATTCTTACCATCATGGTGGTGGTCCTTAAGCAGTTAACTTTGTAGGACAGGATCCTTCTGGTCTAGAAATTTATAAATTGGCAAGGGTCGTGCACCTCTCAGGGGTGAGTTTGTGGTAAATGAGTCTCTACCCCAAATCCAATAGATAACAGGAAACCTTCCAAAGGAAGTAATGAAGTAATGTTTAATTAAACCAGGGTTCTATTTCCCTCATGTTTATTCTTTCTTCAATAGTCATTCATATGCAGGTGTATTGCATATGAATAGCCTTAAATAACTGATAAAGCTGTAAGTAAAAGAACAGATATGTTGAGCTATGTGGTAAACGGGATTTCTATGGTCTCTATATGTTGTCTTTCTTTGAGTAATTGCTTTTAGAAACAGAAGAAACAACAAAAGCTTAATTAACATTTTAGGAATAACAAAACCTGAAATGAATTATTGTGACTGGATGTCCCTACACCACCTCATTCCATCATCTTACTTGGAATGCTAATACTTGCTCATAAACTATAATAAATATCAAGTGGGCTTGATGTTCCCATCTCTCCCCAGAAGTAAAGTTATTATAAAGCAATTTTACAATTGCAGCGTTTACTAGAATAAGGAAAACACTATGTTTCTCAAGGTCATAAAATAAATTACTCAGTACATGGCATCTTTTAGAAATAGTTTTCATGATTGTCTGAAAAGTACAGAGATATAGATAAAAGACATTCATGAAGACTCTTCCATTTGACTAGATAGTTTTTTACAGGCTTAGATGCAAAGTTAGAGTTGATCGCCAAGGGCAGTGCCAACTTTCCTTAGCAGAGGAGAGTTCATAACATACATGTTTGCTGTCATACCTAAATAAAAGTAAATACAATTGCTGATCCAGGTTTTGATATCCTAGCAGAGATCCCACAGAATTAAAAGAATCCCTGGCTTTTTGCAGGCAATAGAAAAATTTGCCCTCGCAGTGAAAGACATGGCTCAGATGTTACAGTCCTTTGGAACCGAACTGGCTGAGACAGAGCTACCGGATGACATTTCTTCAGTAGAAGAAATTCTTGCAGTTCGTGCTGAGAGGTATCACCTGTTGAAGGTATGTCTGGCAGAGGGGACAAACAAATGTTTTCCATGGTCTTATTCTAGAGAGGTGTTTAGTGTGGCCATTTCACACTGATTGGTGGGTAGGAAGATAAAAGATACATTTATACATTATAAAGCACACTCATAAAAAATGATACTTTACAAGGGGAGAATGTCCTGAAGCTGTTGTATCTAAGTGCCCCTTTTGTAAATGGTGCAGGTCTCTTGAGTTGTTAATTTGTAACTAGAATAACTTATACATGTTCCAGAATAAGAAACCACAGTCATTTTTGTTGCCATATATTCTTTTTTTTATGTCTTTAGAATTTTTCAAATTTAATTTTACTGTTGTTGTATTACATCCATCCCCTTTTTGCTCCCCTCCGTCCTCTTCCCCACCCACCCATTCCCCGACAAAGTCAATCCCACCTGTTGTCCATATCCATGGTTCCTCCATCCTAGGTGTTGCCATATATTCTTTTTTTTTTTAAGATTTTATTTCATTATTTCTAGAAAGAGGGAAGGGAGAGAGGCAGAGAGGGAGAGAGACATCAATGTATGGTTGCCTTTCACCTGACTCCAGCCACAGACCTGACTGGAGTCCTGGTTTGCAACCTTGTTATATGCCCTGACTGGGGAATTGAACCTGCAACATTTGGGTTCGCAGGCTGGAACTTTACCCACTGTGCTACCAGCCAGGGCTCGCCATATATTCTTTGTCCCATGGAAAGGCCCTCTCATTTAGAGTATAAAGGAACACACAGGTGTTCTATTTTCATACCTACCACACAGGCATGATATAAAATGGAGACCTTGATAAGGAGTCAAGAGCCCCGGTTTCTTATCCTAACTAGCATTGGGATCAAGTCAGACGTTGATAAATGGATTATAAGCTTTCTCTTCGACAGAGGACTAGTTCTGGCTGTTTTCTACAATAAGCAGCAAGTTGATTTGGCTCTTCTACCCAGGTGTCTGGACTGTTGCGTTGCGAAGGATTCTGAGTCACGATTCGGACAATCCCCAACTACTTTAAATTCACTTTTCCCAAAAGGTTTATGAATGCCCTGAACAAGCCCTAGGTTTCCCTGTAGAACTCAGGTGAGAAGAGGCTTGCTGGGTCATTGACAGATACAAGCTCTAGAGAGAGGTGACATTTTTAAATTAAGAGGAGGGGAGAAAATGAAATTTTCGATCATGATCTAAAAAATAAAACTCAGTTCAAGGAAAGAAAACTTTTTCACAAGCTGTGTGGTCAGGTCATTTGTTTACCCTCTCAATTTCAGTATTTTTTTTTAAGATTTTATTTCATTATTTTTAGAAAGAGGGGAAGGGAGAGAGGCAGAGAGGGAGAGAGACATCAATGTATGGTTGCTTTTCACCTGCCTCCAGCCACAGACCTGACTGGGGAATTGAACCTGCGACCAGCCAGGGCCATCAATTTCAGTATTTTATATGTGCAGTGAGGTTGATGATGGTACACACACACACCTTGCCACTAGCTCTTAAATGTTTATGTTCTTCATACTGGTGGTGATGTTATGGATTCTGTTCCTAGAAAACTACATATATGCTTCCAATTTTAGATCCCCTGAAGGAAGTCATAGGTCGGTCTTACATGCCTGAAGAATCTACCACCCAAGGTTAAGACCTTCTGAATAGAAGCATATGCTTCATGTAATTGATCCTAATGTGAATATAATACTTACAGCAGGCAGTGATGGGTCACAATTCAGTGTTAGTAGGAAAGGCATCTAACTATATTGGAAGACACACTGAATAGTATTTGTAACTATATGCTTTCCAGTTTTTGTTTTGCAACCACTGCTTTATTTAAATACATTGAAATATTAGCAGAATATAATAGAATAACTTAAAATTTTCTGCTAGCAGGAGGAGGTTACACATGGTGCATGGGGCCCTTCTGCCTATAAAGATCTTGTAGAAATAATGATTGCAATATCCATCTAGACAGGCAGAGGCTTCTTGAAGATGCTCATAGCTTACAGGTATTCTGTGGTACTCAGGTATTCCTTGATATTTCAGCTAAGAAAGCAAAGGCCATTGTAGAACGAACTACTGTTTCTATTCTGCATATCATAGGTGTATGTTTCCTTCTCTTCAGGCCATTCAGATTAGGTTTCTAACAGGTATTTGATACATCCTATCATACCTTTGTACAGAATAATATTACAGCTGTAACCAAAGAAGGAAAAATTCTGCTAACAAATCTGGAAGTGCCTCACACTAAAGAAGCCAGCAGTTCAAGTGTTGAACGTCATCAGCAACTAAGCGGTGACTGGCAAACTGTTAATAAGTGAGTACTTTCTTTTGGGTTTAGAGTTTCCTATTTCATACTTATGAAAGAGAATTACACATTTTTGGCTGTCATCTTTTAAGTGGTCAAGTATTCATGGATTTCATCCCTGACTTATCTCACAGTAGTTAGTTTGCTTGTAGAAAAGGTTCTGTGGACACTGATGCTCTCTACCTGAAGCAAGTGTCATGGGCTGTGACTTTGCCTATAATTCTTAATGTCCTGACCATGTTTATCTACATACCTATAAAACAAGCCATTGTTTTTAAGGAATTCTGTGATTTTTCTTTGTTAAGGTTGCTGACTCAAGTATATGATATGGAAATTGCTTTTGATGGATTTTGGGAAAAACACCAACTAAAAATGGAGCAATATCTGCAGCTGTGGAAGTTTGAGCAGGATTTTCAAGAGGTCAGTTAAATCTGTCTATACACTTGGTTTCATTATGTCAAAGGTTTTGATTCCTTGATCGTTATAAATAACAGTCTCACAAGATGCCCATTTACAGTCATAGAGAGATGGGGGGGGGAGGCAACTGTGAGTAAACCTTGACTTTGAATGAAGAAAACAACTACTGAGTGCCACGATTTCACTTCTGTGGCTTGCTCATTTCCTTCAGAAGAGCACATAATTATGGGCTAGCAAATATGAGAGGAACAAGCTTGCAATGTACCCTGACATTTGTTATTCAGTTTTATTTTGTTTTTTAAAATTGATTTTAGAGAGAGGAAAAGGGAAGAGAGGGTGTGGGGAAGGGAAGGAGGGGGAGGCAGAGAGAGAGAGAGAGAGAGAGAGAGAGAGAGAGGGATTCATTGTTCTATTTATTTATACAGTCATTGGCTGCTTCTTGTAGGTGTCATGGTAGGGGATTGAACCCACAACCTTGGTATATCTATCTAGATGATGCTCCAATTCTCTAACCAACTCAGCTACCCAGCCAGGACTCTTTAAAAATATATATATATATATATATATATATATATATTTTAATTTTATTGTTGTTGTATTACATCCATCCCCTTTTTGCTCCCCTCTGTCCCCCTCCCCACCCACCCATTTCCCCCAAAATCAATCCCACCTGTTGTCCATGTCCATGGGGGATAGCTTTCTAATTAAATAATATCAATTTCCTTCTTTTAATAATATGATACTCCTTTGCTGACTGTATTTAACATGATCCAACAAGACTTTTTTTCCCTGATCCAATCATTTATACTTATGAAGATCCTGATGAATAAAATTAAAGCATGTTTATTTATGCATTATTTAAAAGGTTAAAATTATATTCTAGTTGAATCCTTCTGGAAGAGCGATCATATAGTAAAGAGACAGAATTAGTTTCTTTTTTTAGAGTTGACATCTACTGGTATATTTTTTTTATTTTCAAGACAACACTAAAATAAAAACACTGAACGTACCCTTTTCAACTTGAAAGAATCAAAGAATATATTTCTAAAGTAGCTTCAATAAAGCAAATATTATATGAGTACTAATGGACTATATTGAAACAAGGTAAAATATAAATATCTGATTTTGTATATAATTTGAAGTGTCACCATTGAAGCGAGTTATAGATGTTTACTCTAAAAAAGGCAACTTTGAAAACTGCAGACTCAAAAACTGATAATGGTTATTCAAAATTCAATTTATGGAATACCTAGAAAATAGGTTGAATTGGAAGCTGTTGTTAATTTTATAATATTTATTAGCAACAGTTTTCAAGGCATAGAAGGCTATTGTTTCAATATAAATCAGGAGTTTTTTTTAATATATATATTTTTAATTTTATTGTTGTTATTACATCCATCCCCTTTTTGCTCCCCTCTGTCTCCCTCCCCACCCACCCATTCCCCCCAAAGTCAATCCCACCTGTTGTCCATGTCCATGGTTCCTTTATACTAGGTTCTTGTCTAAGCTGCTCCCCTTTCTTGCCTCTGCTTCCCCCCTCCCCCCTCCCTCCAACCCCTTTCCCCCTGACCACTGAAGGCCTATTCCTTGTATTCATAT